>AWOL01S0024211.1:14525-34172 GCA_000715115.1 Nicotiana otophora
AACATCTTCGAATTGTGCTTCAGACTTTGAAGAATAATCAGTTATATGCCAAATTTTCAAAATGCAAATTTTGGTTAGACTCAGTTGCCTTTTTAGGTCATGTTGTATCGGCAGAAGGCATAAAAGTGGATCCTAAGAAGATTGAGGCAGTTCAGAATTGTCTAGACCTACTTCAGCTACAGAGATCCGGAGTTTCCTACATTTGGCAGGGTATTATCGCGAGTTTGTGGAGGGATTTTCATCCATAGCATCCCCACTGACCAAATTGATCCAGAAGGGTGCCCCATTTAAATGGCCAGACGAGTGTGAGTTGAGCTTTCATAAGCTCATGACCTCTTTGACTATAACGCCAATGTTGGTATTACCCATATGTTCAAGATCTTATACGGTGTATTATAATACATCCCGCATTGGGCTTGGTGCAGTATTGATGCAAGATGGCAGGGTGATTACATATGCGTCGCGATAGTTGAAAGTTCACGAGAAGAATTATCTTGTCCATGACTTAGAATTGGCAGTCATTGTTTATGCACTGAAGATTAGGAGGCATTACCTTTATTGTGTCTTGTGTGAGGTAATCACTGATCATCATAGCCTACAGTATCTGTTTAGGCAAAAAGATCTCAAGTTGTTGAAAGACTATGATATCACCATTTTGTATCACCTCGGAAAGACCAATGTGGTGGCTGATGCTTTGAGTAGAAAGGTTGTGTGTATGGGCAGTCTTGCATATATTCCGGTTGGTGAGAGACCGTTTGCTGCAGATGTTCAGACATTGGCTAATCAGTTCGTGAGATTAGATATTTCAGAACCCAGTCGGGTTCTAGCTTTCACAGTCGCTCGATCTTCTCTATATGAGTGCATTAGAGAGTGAAAGTATAATAATCCTCATTTGCTTGTCCTTATGGATACGGTACAACACGGTGGCGCCAAACAGGTTGCTATGGGGGAAGATGGAATTCTACGGATGCAGGGTCATATTTGTATATACATCTAGGTGCCGCCAAAATGTATTAGGATTTGCGGCAACATTATTGGTGGAGGAGAATAAAGAAAGATATTGTTGCATATGTAGCTCGGTGTCTAAATTGTCAGCAAGTCAAGTACGAGCATCAGAGACCTGGTGGTTTACATCAGAAGTTAGAAATTCCTGGGTGGAAGTGGGAGCCTATCACTATGGATTTTGTTGTTGGGCTTCCGCGAATTAAGATAAAGTTCGACACAGTATGAGTCATTGTGGCTAGGTTTACCAAGTCATCACATTTCATTCCAGTAGCAGTTACCTATTCTTCAGAGCGGGTAGCAGAGATTTACATTCGCGAGATTCTCCGCCTTCATGGTGTGCCCGTGTCTATCATTTCTGATCGGGGTACGTAGTTCACGTCCCACTTCTGGAGGGCTGTACATCGTGAGTTAGGCATGTGGGTTGAGTTGAGTACAACATTACATCCACAGACAGACGAACAGTTAGAGTGCACTATTCAAATATTGGAAGATACTTCGCGCTTGTGTTATAAACTTTGGAGGTTCTTGGGATCAGTTCTTGCAACTTGTGGAGTTTGCCTATAAAAATAGCTACCAGTTGAGCATTCAGATGGCTCCATATGAGGCATTTTACGGAAGACGGTGTTGTTCGCCAGTTGGCTGGTTTGAACCGGGAGAGGCTCGGTTGTTGGGTACCGATTTGATACAGGATGCCTTGGATAAGGTCAAAATTATTCAGGATCAACTTTGCACAGCTCACTCTAGGCAAAAGAGTTATGCCGACCGTAAAGTTCATGATATTTCATTCATGGTTGGAGAAAGAGTATTGCTACGGGTTTCACCTATGAAAGGTGTAATGAGGTTCAGAAGGAAGAGCAAGTTGAGCCCTAGGTATATAAGACCCTTCGAAATTCTTGAAAGTGTGGGTGAAGTCGCCTTACAGGCATGCATTACCACCTAGTTTATCAGCGGTTCATATGGTGTTCCATGTGTCTATGCTCTGGAAATATCATGGTGATCCATCCCATGTGTTATATTTCAGCTTAATCTAATTAGACAATGATTTGACTTATGAGGAGGAGCTGGTAGCTATTTTAGCCCGGCAGGTCCAACCGTTGAGCTCTAAGAGTTATCCATCAGTTCGAGTGCAATCCAGAGGTCAGCTGGTAGAAGCATCTACCTTGGAGTCTGTGTCGGACATGCAGAGTAGATATCCACACCTTTTTACCAGCCCAGGTACTTTTTCTAATTCCATTCGAGGATGAACATTTGTTTTAGAGGTGGAGAATGTGATGACCCAAAATGTCATATTTAATTTAATCATTCATTTATGTGTTCTAAGACCTCGAAAAGCACTCCTCGACTTGCGTAAACAGTCCGAATAATTTTTCGAAAAGTGTTTATATGTAACATTGATTAAAATATGAAATAGAGCTTTAAAACTCAATTGAGTTGACTTTGGTCAATATTTTGAGTAAATGGAGTTGGATCAGTGTTTTGACAGGTCCGGTAGGTCCGTATCATGATTTGGGATATTTGTGTATATCCGGAATCGAATTCGGAGGTCCCTAGCTCAAATTATCGCTATTTAACGGAAATTAGAAATTTAAAGGCTAAAGATTTCCAAAGTTTGACGATGGATTTGACTTTTTGATATCGGGGTCGGAATCCGATTTTAGAAATTTGAATAGGCCTGTTATGTCATTTATGACTTGTGTGCAAGATTTGAGGTCAATCGGACTTGATTTTATAGGTTTCGGCATCGAATGTAGAAGTTGAAAATTCTTAAGTTCCTTAAACTTAAATTGGGGTATGATTCGTGGTTTTAGCATTATTTGATATGATTTGAGGTATCGACTAAGTTCGTATGATGTTGTAGGACTTTTTGGTGTATTTAGTTGAGGTCCCGGGGGCTTCAGTGGATTCCGAATGGATAACGGATAGAAAGTGGAACCGCAAATGCGGTCAGATGTCCGCAGATGCGAAAACGCCTGGACAGAACCCATAAAATCGGAAGCTCACCATTTTTACTTATTTTTGAGTTTTGAGTCTCTGATTTAGGCGATTACAAACGGATTTTTCACGACTTTGAATTGGGTAAGCTTTCTATAACCAAAGGTGATTATATTTCATAAATCCTTGTCTATATTAATCATTTATTTCAGATTTAGATGGAAGTAATTGGCATTTTTGTAAAACTTTCAGAAAACGAAACCTTTAAGATATGAAGGTCCATTTACATCAGAATTTGATAAATTTTGTATGGTTGGACTCATCTCGGACGGGGTGTTCGGATTTCGTATATTTTTTCGAGATTCGAGATGTGGGCCCCACTATTGATTTTTGAGATTAATTTCGGATTTTATTTTGGAAAATTAGTAAATTCATATGGAATTAATTCCTACGATTTGTATTGAGTATATTGAATTGTTTATGACTAGATTTATGGATTTCACACGAATTCCCGACACAAAGGTTTATTGGAATCTTGAATTTGGTTGCAAAGCGAGGTAAATATTGTGGTTAACCTTGACTTGAGGGAGTAGGCTTTATTTGTCTATTTGCTACGAGATTTAATGTGCATGTACAATGTATATGTGAGGTGACGAGTACTTATGCGTTGTGGTTGAGTGAAAGCTTCCTGGAAGAATTTATTTCATTTTGAATAATTGCTTATTTAATTAAGATATTCCTGCTTAAGTTTATTATTGATTATTTGATCATTATTCATCAATTTTTTATTGATTTAGTTATTGTTGAATATGGTGAGAAAGAGTGTAAAAGCACGAAGGGTGATGTCATGCCATTTTTATTATTTATACTATCATTGTCATGGTGAGATAGAGTGTAAAAGCACGAAGGGTGTTGTCGTGTCATTTTTGAGTGTAAACGCGCGAAGGGTGATGTCTTGCCATTTTCAGAGAGTATAAAAGCACGAAGGTTGATGCCGTGCCAAAAGAGTGTTAAAGCATGAAGGGTGATGCCGTGCCAATTATTATTGTTTATTTATCAGTTTATGGGAGGAATGAGAGTAGAAGCACGACAGGTGGTTCTGTGCCATTTCCATATTATTAGTTGCTCATTTTATTGTTGATTAATTAATTGGCTGTTAAATGATACTTCTCCTGGTAAAATTATTATATCATTCCCCTTCGCATGTCCCCTCCCAATTTATAAATTGTTATTTATTGTATTATTATTGCTTCGTATTTGTATATACTTGTACAGGTTATGTAAGTATGTGCCTTGTCATAGCCTCGTCACTACATTGTCAAGGTTAAGCTCGACACTTACAGAGTACATGGGGTCGGTTGTACTCATACTACACTCTGCACTTCTTGTTCTGATTTTGGAGTTGGTCCTAGCGGCATACCATAGACGTGCTCGGATTCAGCTACTAAGAGGAGACTTGAGGTATAACTGCATAGCGTTTGCAGTTCTGAAGTTCCCTTCTATCTTATCTTAGCTATGTATTATCTTTCAAACAACTTGAATTTTATTTAGATCTTTATTTGTATCATTCTAGTAGCTCGTGCACTTGTGACACCAGATTTGGGGATGTATTGTGATGATTCAGTAGTTATGGTCTTCCGCACTTTATTTCAGTAATTGACTTCTGTTTAATTTAATTTGCTTAAAAATGGTGAAGATTATTTTAACGTTGTCTTGACTAGCAAGTGAAATGTTAGGCGCCATCACGGTCCTGAAGGTGGAATTTTGGGTCGTAACATGAAGGTGAATTTGCCAAAAGGTTTCTGCAACAAAAACACATGAAGAAGAATAAATCAGCAATTCAAATGTTCATATTCTCACATGAGCCACCCCCAGGTTCTCCATCATTACATCACCGACCGGAGTTGTTTGATGTTTCAGATCCTATTGATCCATCCATCTTATTAGGGCGGAGAGATTCTATGAACTCCAAGATTTTTGAAACTAAGGAGCTTCCATACTAGCACCTTTTGTTAAGTATAGCCTAGAAGTCACTAAGGCAATAATACTAGCACCTTTTGGGTAGAAGATGGTTGATTAGGCGTATGATTCTTGGGTATGAGAGTATTATCTATACATGCATGTACCAAAAAGATTTGTGGGAAGATTGTTGTGCTTAAATAAGTAAGGATTGGGTTGTGGAGTGAATGAAATCTTGTAGTTAAATTAAACACCTAGTATTTGATAAAAGGCTCAAATGAGTTGAAATCATGAATACCTTCCTAATTTGTGTTCAATTTTGTTATGTCTGAAAACAGATTGGGATTCCTAGAATTTCCACAACGTTGTAGTAATTTAAGGAAAGCTCAACTGAGGTATGTTGGCTAAAGTTTCTCTCTTGGAATTGAATTCCATAATGTTCCTGTGAGTTTAAAAGTATAGATTGCGTATTAAAATGTTGTGTCTTTGAATCGTACTTCAAATGAAAGCTAGTATGCCAAATTGTGTGAGAAAATCTCAACATTCTTAAGAGTCTTAATTGCTCATATGCATACCTAAAGACTTGATTGGAAATATATTATTGTTGATAACCTATAAAGATGGTTGGAAGTGAAATCAGTGCAACGTGCCAATAGTGAAAGTTATACTTGTGGCCAATGGTGCCAATGAACTGAAATAATGTGAGAAAGATTATGAAATGAGCTTTGACTCAACTATTCCAAAATTGACTTCGATTATATAATTGGCTAAAAGCTTATGAACTCAAATGATGCCCATATGTAGCTGTTTTAGGTAATGCTATGTTTTGTAAGTATTTTTTGATGTTTTTTGTGTTCTTATATATTCGTGAGCGGAAATTGTGTATGATTTTAACTTGTACTTTGATTGCCAATCATTTTACTCCATTTATTGGAAAGAAATCTATTGTGTTTAAAGCCTTCATTACTAATGAACTTAAAGTTGTGATTTTTGGAATATTCTACTTGTTGATAATTTTGATGATGATCTATAAAAGGGAAGAAATGAAAGTATGGAATATGAAATACGGCCATAACTGTCACGTCCCAAAATCGAGGAGCGCGACCGACGCTCAACTGAGTGAACCCGACCGAGTAAGCCTGTTACATTTCATTCTACCCAAATTCATCCACGAATGTAGATAATATATATTTTCATTAATTAGACAAAAATATGTTCATGTCTACAATACCAATTCATTACGAATAGTTCCATAATTTTTAAAGTCTTAAATAGACAAATACTACAGCCACAACATAACATATTTCGCCTTTCCCAGCACCAATACACAACCCACACTATGTCTATGGAGCCTGTATAGAAAAATAAGAATACAATGATAATGCAGGCAGTAAGGCCCCGGTTATACCTCAAACAGAATAGACAAAGTACAAAATATTCATGACTCCAGGATGAAGTGGGGCTCACCAAGTCAGCTGGTAAGAAGGTGTACTGCTATCATTGATCAATTCCTCCTATTGTGGAACCACCTGCATCCATTTAAAGATGCAGCGCCCCCGGCAAAAAGGACGTTAGTACCGTCGAATAGTACTTGTATGAAAACCAAACACCAATTTAAGAACTTAGAAATACAATATGAATATGATGAATCAGGG
This sequence comes from Nicotiana otophora, assembly GCA_000715115.1. NCBI lineage: Eukaryota > Viridiplantae > Streptophyta > Magnoliopsida > Solanales > Solanaceae > Nicotiana > Nicotiana otophora. The sequence goes on from AWOL01S0024211.1 coordinate 21,077, forward strand.
AGACAATAGCATAATATAGATAACCGTTTAAACCAGAGCAAGCTTCTTAAGATCTATCAATAACATTTATAGGATTTAAGATGAGATCCTCTGTAACCATCTTCACACAAAGCGTCCCCGCCGCCTCACCCGATGTATGCAGGTGGAGGTGTAATTACAATACCATAACTCTACTCAAGCGGCCCTGCCACCTTACCCCAATGTATGCGGGTGGATGTATAACCACAGTACCAAGAACCTACTTAAAGCGGCTATGCTGCCTCACCCTAATATATGCGGGTGGAAATACATCAACGATACCAATACCAACACAAAGCGGCTATGCCGCCTCACCCCAATGTATGCGGGTGGAAACACATCAACGATACCAATACAAACACAAGAGGCTATGCCGCCTCACCCCAATATATGCAGGTGGAAATGCATCAACGATACCAATACCAACACAAAGCGGCTATGCTGCCTCACCCCAATATATGCGGGTGGTAATGCATCAACGATACCAATACCAACACAAAGAGGCTATGTCGCCTCACCATAATATATATATATGGGTGGTGGTGCCACAACAATACCAATACTATATACAAAGCAGTCATACTGCCTCACACCAATGTATGCAGGTGGAGGTGCAGTCCCTCAATACCATAATCCCTACACAAAGAGGTCATGCTGCCTCACCCCAATATAAGTGGGTGGAGGTTTATCACAATCACAATCTCTATACAATAATCCCCACACAAAGCGGTTATGCCGTCTCACTCCAATATATGTGGGTGGATGTGTATCCTAATCACAATCTCTACACAACTTGGCATAATAACTTTCACATAAATCACCACTAGAAATTAAAACATGTGGATACACAATCCATAGTTTGGGACACATCCTCAATTTATAATGCAATATGATAAGAGCATTTGAAACACGAATTGAATATATATCTTTGTTTACCCGAAAAATTGGATAGAGTTAAATTTGTATATGGTGCTAAGGATAGGTGATATAACTTGGTACAAATTGCAGAGTGAAATAGAAATATATATATTCTTTGACAGATGGAATGAAATATAAGGCAGAGAAAAAAGAAATGTTGATGAACAAGGCAAAGTAAATGAGCCCAAAAGTGTTAATCTCTCTGAAGTTGTCTTTTTTACAATCTATCCATTATGCTTACAAGGATTCCCCCCTTTATAGTAGAGGTATCCTACTTTATCTATAAACTATATATAGTGGAGAACCCATGATAAATTGTCTTTTCCTCGATTCCTACCAAGATTCTCTCCCCTAGTGCAGTTACAACTGCTCTTATCTATGAGGTCGATACTGGCTCGAGCTCGATATTGGATCGAGCCCTCGGCCTTGGTTCGAGCTAACTCTGACTTGGAGTCTCGTTATTCGGTGTGAGTGTTGGTCGGTCTATGCATCTTCGATAATCTATGCTTTGCCTTACAGTTTGATTTAGATATGAGCTCGATAATGATACCGAGCTTGTCGTTTATCAGTCTTAGAGCTCGAAGCTCGATGCCCTTACTTCGTACCTCGACCCGTCGTCATGCAGATACCCTTTGATCGAAGTATTATCACCTCGACCAGTCCGTATGACTGACTTAATCGGTTTTGAGCATACACAGATAGTCCCCTCGTTTCTCAAAAAAGGATATAGCGAGAAATTATATGATTTCCCAATAACTCGATCAGATATATGCTGACGTCTGCATCGATCCCGACCATGACGTACGTGATAGCTGTCCCATTGGTTCAATTTTACCAAGGCATTTAATGTGTGGCATACGGTGGTCAGCCACCGTTGATATTGAATTGTCATTGCTTCAATCTATAAATAACCCTTCCTTACACCATTCATCACTTTTACGTCTTCAATCTTCCAAACTTTCTAAGTTCCCTTTCGTCTTTTCTGAGTTTTCTGTCGGCAAATCTGTGAGTTTTACTGCAAATTCTTTCTTAAAACACCAAATACTCCCGTTCTTTATTCATGGAATTTTAAATGGAAAAAGCGTATAAAACTGTTCCGCAGAAAGAGACTGCTTCTTCATCTCGACCTACTAGTTGCAATGATGTGGAAGAGACCCGCCCTGAGGAATTTGTTCCGATAGGGTGCTCGACTGTAGGTGATTTTAAAATTGAAAAGACTTCTCCCATACCGGGTCGGTGTGAGCCGATGTCGAGGTACCGATGTTAAATTACCGAGAAAGTTCTCGATAAAGTCATACAAGAATGCAACTGGGATAATAAACTAGTAGTAATCCTATCGCATGATGAATCAATTACTACCCACGTCGAAGGGTTGTTAAGTGTTTACACTTATCCTTTCACGTTGGGCGCTCTAGACCCTGTCATCGTTGCCTTCTGTAAGAGGTACGATGTGACCCTCGGCCAGATCCGCCCTTCTTTTTGGAGGATATTGATTCTTCTTCAATTTTTCTCAAGCAAAGTCGAGGGGTGTATCTTCACCCTCGATCATCTTATGTGCCTCTACAGCCCCTGACTTTATCGAGGAGGATTGATCAAGCTTGCTGAGAAACCAAAGCACCATTCTCGAGCATAGACGAGACTCGGGATTGGGGTTGGATGGGCCATTTTGTTCGAATCAAAACCTCGGACCTGATCCCTGCAAATGACTTACCATTTCCCGAGAAATGGAATATGAGCCGTGAGTAAACATTTCTTTTTGACCGTTTTGATTTTGTGATTGCCTTTCATTTTGTTGATCCATTTTTCTTTTCTTATCACAGACGTAGCTCGGATGCCCGAACTAATCCCGGATCTTAAATAATGGGTCGAAGGTCTGGGGTTGCAGAGACCGTACTTTGAGCGTGCTTTGGTCGAATTATCAAAGGGTCGATGGGAGGCCCACAGTCATGGTAAATCTTTTTATCGATTTATATGGTAAATCTCCCATTTTCCAGTTTGTAGGACTCGGGAACGATGTAGTCATGAGGCCTCCATCTGGTGGTGAAGAACTTCCTGCCCTGAAGCAGGTAAAAGAAAGGAAGAGAAAAGACGTATCGGGCTCCCCGAGCTTGGAAAAGAAGAAACCGGCTAAGAGATCTCGAAAGCCGAAGGGGCGCTCTGGTCTTATGTCTTCGGAAGTGGCCTGCCATTTAAGGGACGAGCCCGAAGAAGGAGAGGAGAATTTAGCCTGCGTACGGTCTAATGTTGTGATTCAACAGTCTTCCAATTTGGTGGAAGCAAATCAGGGAACCCTGGCCATAATCCTAGAACAAGAAGAAGACGAGATTATCCCTTCTCGAGCTAAGCTCATTGAAAGGTATACCAAGCGTGGTTATTCTTAGGCAGTAGAAGATATTTCAAAGGATGCGTTCGGGGTAGTTGACATTAGTGGATCCCCTCAGATTTCGGATGCCATGATTCGAAAGGCCAGCATGTTGGAGGATTGGCCATATGAGGGTATTCGAGAGTCGGCCGATATCCATGATTTTCTGGAGGGGCTTGAGTCAGGTGCCTCGGAGGAGGTTACCAGTTTTGGGGGAATGCCGGTACCCTAAAAGCATCGTGGTCGGGTTTTACCAATCTTTCATCGATTCAAAAACTGGTGGACCGATTCCCAGCCCCGAGTATCGATCCCGACTGAAGGCGGAAGAGAGTGGTTTCCGTACCTGAGGATACCCAAATTTTTTCTCCCCCTGTGGGGATTGCCAGTTACCTTCGGTCCTTGGTGACCGAAGAAGATCAATCAGTGATGAATGCGGTGGGGCTCGCTTGTCTCTTCAACGAGGCCAACATGCTTTGAATAGGGTAACTCTGATGGCAGTTTTGCCACTCCTTTTATACTTAGAATTGTAGGAAAATCTAATGTTCCTCTTTCTGTTTATAGGCTTCTGTGTTGCATCACGAGGACTTTCTTTGAATCTGGGAGGAGCATGATGCCGAGGTTCGTAGCCTCACTAAGAAGAGTGACCCGTACAAGCTCCTTAGTAAAAAACTTCGAGAAGAATTTACAGCGGCTCGGGAGGAGCATGAAGAGATGGCTGAGCAGGTATTCTGAATGCTCCATGATAGTGAAGATGAAAAAGAGATAACCACTATTGATCTGATTTTGTAGGTTTGGCAGAGGATCGAGCAGATTGGATGGCTTAACTCATAGGTAGATGCACTACTGGCCGAGGCAGAAGAATTTAAAAAGTGTATGGATATCCTTGCCTCGAAAAAAAAGCCGTTCAAGCTTAGTTGGAGCTGTTTGATGCCCAACTTCGATCTGCGAAAGAAAACGCTTTGGGGCTCATCGAAAAGATGAAAGAGCTTCAGCATCAGTTGGATTTGGCCACTTCAGATAAAGCAGATTTGGCTAAAGAACTTGAAGTGGCTAGATCTGAGGTGATCGGGGCCAATAAAAGAGCCGATGCAAAAGTGACTCAGTTCAGGATTGATGTTGAGGTTAACCAAGCCAAATTTAAGAGCATGGTCGGACATGCAAAATGGCAATCTTGGAGAGAAGCTCTCGAGGAGGTCAGAGCTCAGGGCTTCGATATTGGGGCCGAGATTGAAGTCGCCATGGTGGAGGAGAACAAAACTCGAAGGTTGGCCTTTCCTGAGGAGGACTTCGATGACTCGGGGGAGTCTGAAGATGAGGAAAATGCCGAGAACACAGCCTCAGATGAAGATTGTCATTTAAGGCCTTAGGTCATTTGCTGCGTTCTTTTGATAACGCTTTCAGGTTTTGTATAAAGAACTTCTTTTTGGCTGAGTTGCCGCCTTTGTACAAAAATTTGTAAATATAAATCTTTCTTCCTTTTCAAGCAAAATAGCCTTTTAAGTTAAATAGATAGTTTTAATTTTAATCTCTGTTGCCTTCGGGCCTTGTGGGTAGTCCTCTTTGTTGTATCGGGCTCGAACAACCTCCAACCTTTAAATAGTCAAGTGTTCGTTTGAACTCGAAGTGATGAGTAATGTTACTCGAAGTAATGTAGCCCGTAGGTGTAATGGTCAAGTGAGTGCTTGCTTGAACTCGAAATAAAAGTATCCCATAGGCTTAGTAGTCGAGTGAATGATTCGAACTCGAAGTAATGTAGCTCGTAGGCATAATGGTCGAGTGAGTAGAGGTAGATCCATTCGTTCCATTTGGAAACGAGATACAAATTCTCTTAGCATCTCGTTATCCTTTTGTCTTACCTTGAATAGGTCCGACTTCCTGGTCTCGACCTTTATGGCCCCAGCATGTGCTTTGAGGAAAGAATCTGCAACCAAAGCAAAAGAATCGGTAGAGTGGGACTGTAAATTATGATACCATATCATTGCTCTGTTTGTCAGGGTTTCACCGAATTTTTTCAATAATACAGATTCGATCTCATCATTCTCTAGATCGTTCCGTTTGATGGCACATGTGTAAGAGGTGATATGTTCGTTGGGATTGGTCGTTCCATTATATTTAGGAATATCGAGCATGCGAAACTTCTTTGCGATCGGTTTAGGAGCCGCGTTTGGGGGAAAAGGCGTTTGTGTAAATTTTTTGGAATCTAAGCTCTTCAGTATCTGTGGTGCCCCTGGGATCTGATCGACCCTAGAGTCATATGTTTCTACTTTGTTATCATTGGTTTCGACTCGCTTTGTGAGTTCCTAGAGAAATTTAGCAATTTCAGGAATAGTCCCCGATTCTTGCTTATTTGACTTTACTATGGCTGGCTCCATTCTTTGGGTGATTTCTCGAGGTGGATTGGGCTTTGGCCGGCTTTGTAGCTAGGTTTGGCTCTGCAAATGAGCTATTGCTGCCTGTTGAGCTTGCAACATTTCGAAAATCATACGCAAGTTGACGCTGTTTACCTCGATGTTATGGGTATCTCAAGCTGCAGACCGAGTGCCACCATGAATGCTATTTTTGGGTTCAGAATGTAGGTTCACCTCAATGGCCGCATGCGAATTGATATCTATCTGCGCTTCGATTCGAGCTCCAACGGCATTGACAAGTGGTCTCTCTATACTGGGTGTCAAGTCATTGTTCTCATCTAAAAGACCGGCTTCGTTGCCGATTGGTGAGACCATTTGATAGGTAGTTAGTCATTGTTAATCCAAAATCCAAGTTTTTTTCGGAGACAAGCGCAAAACACAACAGTGTATTTTTTGCAGATTCGGTATTGGATTGAGCCCTCGGCCTTGGTTCGAGCTCGACTTTGACTTGGAGTCTCGATATTCGGGGTGTGTGTTGGTCGGTCTATGCAACTTCGATAATCTCCGCTTTGCCTCGTAGTTTGATTTGGATATGAGCTCGATAATGGTATCGAGCTTGTCATTGAACGGTCTTATAGTTCGAAGCTCGACACCCTTACTTTGGACCTCGACCTGTCGTCATGCAGATACCCTTTGATCGATGTATTATCACCTCGACCAGTCCGTACGATTGACTTAATCAGTTTTGACCGTACACAATCTTCATCACAAAACTTACCAGAATACTAGATTTGTAATCAACATCTAGGAATTGACAAGGATAATAGGAATTCCAATTCTTAAAGAAGAGCTTAGCCAACATACCTCACTTGAGCTTCCTTACACTCTAAATGTTCTGGAATTCTTAGAAACTTCAATCTATTTTAGAAATATAACAAATTGAACCAAAATTAGGAAGATGGTCATGGTTCTAGCTCATTTGAGCATTTTATCAAACACTACATGTGCATTAAGGTTTCAAGGTCCTTTTATGGAGAATTCCATCATCCCACAACCCAATCTTTACCATCCTTAGTTCAACAATCTTCCTACACCCTTTGATATCACATGCATGTAAAATAAACAAACTCTCATGCCCAATAATTATCTTGCTAATTACCCCTTTTCAGAAAATTTCGAAATCAGGGGTTAGGGTGTAGCATCTTACCTATAGGATGAAGACCTACTGAGTTTCCCTTCTTAATCTTCCAAAACTTGAGCAAGAATTGACGAACAATTATTGAAGAACAACTTCTCACTCTAGGGCACTCTCTCACTATAAAATATCAGATTATAGCTCAAAAATGGCTCAAAGAGTGTATTTAACAAAATAGGGTCGGGTTTTAAAACCCCAAAAATGGAGCTCCAGAACAAGGTCTGTGATCGCATAACCGATATGCAGACTGAATATCGGTCCCATTATTCATTACAAAACAGCCAAAAGAACTGTTTGTGTATGCGGTCGACTATGCGACCGCATAAATGTTCTACGGTCGCATATTGCACCACAGAATAGTTATGCGGTCGCATAGTCGACCGCATATTTGCTTCCAAACTGACCCTCTCCTTCTCACTTCTGCGGCCCGCAGAGTGATTATGCGGTCGCATAATAGACCGCATAAATGCGCTTTTCCGCCAAAATATTCCTTTACTTTTCGGTGCATTGTTCAACCCAAAAACTCGGTACCACGAAACATTATTTTCTTTTTGAAAGTTTTTATGGGGCATTACAATTGCGCCATGAATAAAGAATCATATGTATGGCGAAGAGAGCCAATGAAATAGTAATGTTGTAAGTGGTTGTAAGTGCAGATTAAGTGATATGTGATGTGAAAGGTTATGAGATGTACGTACTTGTACTTTTGTTTCCAATGTGTTATGAAACCCTATTAATGGTCTATGAAACGTATAGGTATATTGTGTTATGGAATCCTATGGACAGTCTATGAAATGCACAGGTATATTGTATTATGAAATCCTGTGGACGGTCTATGAAACATATAGGTATATTGTGTTATGAAATTCTGTGGACGGTCTATGAAACATATAGGTATATTGTGTTATGAAATTCTGTGGACGGTCTATGAAACACAAAGGTATATTGTGCTATGAAATCCTATGGACAGTCTATGAAACGCATAGGTATATTGTGTTATGAAATCCTGTGGACGGACTATGAAATGCATAGGTGCATTGTGTATGAGTAGTATAGGTGTACGGTATGAATAAACACTATGGACGGTCTATGAAACGCATAAATGTATAATAAGATATGTGAACACTATGGACGGTCTATGAAACACATAAGTGTATAATATTATATGTGAACACTATGGACAGTCTATAAAATGCATAAGTGTGTAATATGATATGTGAACACTATGGACGGTATATGAAACGCATAAGTGTATAATATGATATGTGAACACTAAGGACGGTCTAATGAGACACATTATTAATGCAGACAATAGGTGCCTCTTTTGTTGTCCTTGCTTGTACAGGTTGTTTCAATTACATTATATTATGTGTTCCACGTATAGATCATATGTGCATTCTATTTTGAAAGAGGATTTCTAGCTATACATACTAGTGTTATTCGACAGTACTAATGTCTGTTTTGCCGGGGGCGCTGCATCTTTAATGGATGTAGGTGATTCTACAGCAGGTGGCATTGGTCAGTGATAGCAGTACACTCTTTTCAGCTAATTTGGTGAGCCCCTTTTCATTTCGGGATCATGTATCTTTTGTTTCTCATGTACTTTGTGGTTAAGGTATAGCCGGGGCCTTGTTGCCGGCGTTTCCATATTACTCTTCAGTTGTGCTTAGAGGCTCCGTAGACATGTCGTGGGTGGTATTCGATGTTGGAAATTGGATTAGAACTGTTGGTATTTTGCAACATGTTTTTCATTAAATCTATAAACTCGTACTATTTTAGAAATATTGAATGATGCTGTTAATGGGAATGAAATGGAAGCGGTCAATGAAATCTTTTCAGTATTTGATTAACAGAGTACATCTCCTCTTCATTCAAGGATGAATTTGGGTAGAATGAAATCAAACAGGCTTGCTCAGTCGGGTTTACTCGGTTGAGCACCGGTCACGCTCCTCGGTTTTGGGGCGTGATATTTAGCATCAGGGTCTGCGCGCGCGGCGCTATTGGCATCTGCCTGTGGCTGGGCACTAGCGATGTCTAGCGGTAGGGCTACAGAGGCACATGCACACTTGTCACTTGGAGCTGCCTTGACCACAGGGCAGTCCGTGGTGCTGGGCGTTGGGAGGCTTGCCAGTACGCCACGTGGCGCGTCCAAGGGTTCATGGGGCATGGGTGGAAAGCCGCCCATGACATTCTCCCCCACCTGAGTTGGTGACATCCTCGGTGCCTTACTTGCAAGATAATCATCAAGTAGGCTCTTGTAGGCTTTCAGGTTTGTTTCCCTCTCCCAGGTGTTCTCCTCTGCATCACATCTCTGTCATTTCACCAAGAACTCATGGTGATCTTTCCGTGAGGCGTCAATAACTCAATCATCAAGAATAGCTTCACCACACCTTTTCCCAGTTTAATTGGGGTCTCGAATACTAGGTATAATGAGTTGGCTCCGTGAAGGATACTCCAGATCTTTCCGAAAAGGTTTCAAGAGACTGACAAGGAAAATGGGATGGATCTTCCACCAAGCTGGGGTATCCACCCGGTATGCAACTTTCCCAATACGCCTTTCAATGGACAAAGGTCCAATATATGTTTTGCAATAGGCGAGGGTCATGGACCCCTGCAAACAAGTACCGCTTTGGGATTTTGACCATCACTTTGTCTCCTACTTGATATTCAACGAAGCGACGATTTTGATCAGCATGCCTATTCTTCCTCTTTTGGGCTTCGACAAGATAGCTCCGCACTATCTCCAAATTTCGTTTCCATTATTTTGAAGTTGTCCGGTAACAATTTCAAAAGCGCTTTTGTTGGTACTAGTGCTCTTTTGAGATTTGAAACACAGTTGAGCAGCATCCAGAAGCTTCACCTAGTCCTTCTGTGATCCGGTTAAGAAGTCACAGAGATATTCCTCCAGCATGCCATTGAATCGCCTTGTCTGGCCATCAGATTTCGGATGCAAACTTGAGCTATGACTCAATTTTGACCCGAGGAACTTAAAGGGTTAAGTCCGAAAGTTGCTAGTGATGTGTGAGTCACAATCACTAATGATGTCTATAGGCAGACCCCAATATTTGACGACACGAGAGAAGAAGAGTCGAGTTGTTTCTTCTGCTGATATATATTGTGGGGATACTATAAAGGTAGCATACTTGGAAAACCGATCCACCACACCCAGGATGGTTGTGAGATATCCGACCTTGGGCAATCCGTTGATGAAGTCCAGGGAAACACTTTCCCAAGGTCTTTTTAGGACAGCTAGTGGTTCAAATAGTCCTACTTGCGTCAAGCAGTCCGGCTTATCCTTCTGGCATACTAGACGAGTCTTCACATACTGAACGATATCATCGGCCATTTGAGGCCAATAATATGCACGGCGAAGCAATGCCATGGTGCGTTCTTCACCAGGATGACCAACCCACAAAGTATCAAGGCATTCCGCCATAAGTGCCCTTCGTAGATCGAATCCTTTAGGAACATAAAGTCGGTTCCCTTTCACTTTCAGGAAACCATCTTCTGGGTAGAACTGGCGTGTCATGCCATGTCTTACTGAATCACCCAAATACTGTGCAACACGATCCTTAATGAGTAAGTCTTGTATCTGGTCTTTTATGGTGGTGGTTACTTCGCTCCTCTTTAGGGTGGCAAGTAGGCACATCGAGGCTAGATCAGCCCTCCGACGGAGTGCATCAGCAACATGATTAGTTTTCCCACTTCGATACTCCAGGTTGAAGTAAAATTCCTCTAGGAGTTCCTCCCATCTGGCCTGTCGACCATTCAACATTGACTGGGTCATGAAATGGCTAACAGTTGTGTTGTGTGTCTTGACCACGAACGAGTATCCCAATAGATAATGCCTCCAAAGGTATAAGCAATGAACGACAGCCAATAATTGTTGCTTGTTGTCGGCATAGCGTCGCTCTGCCTCCTTCCGTTTCCAGCTCTCGTACGCTACAGGATGCCCATCATGTAGCAAGACTCCACAAAGGGCATAGTTGGAGGCATCTGTTTGTACCTCGAATGGCTTGGCCAAATCAGGGAGGGCCAAGATGGGGCTACTAGACATAGCCGTTTTTAATGCAATGAAGGCCTCTGTTAGACTGGTTCCCCAATCCCAGAGTGTGGCCTTCTTGAGCAGTTCTGTCAGCGGCACTGTAATGAGGGAGTAATTCTTTACAAATCGCCGATAAAAGTTGCATAGGCCAAGGAACGACCTCAAGGCGTGGATATCCTTAGGCGGTGGCCAATCTGTGATGGCCTGAATCTTCTGCTAGTCCATCTTGATCCGCCCTTCCTCGATGACATATCCGAGGAAATCAATTTGTTTTTGAGCAAAGGAGCACTTGGATAGCTTCACATATACTTTGTGCTCCCGCAATCGGGCTAGGACCTTCCGCAAGTGCTCCAGGTGTTCTTCCAATGTCTGGCTATATACCATAATATTATCCAAGTAGACCACCATGAATTCGTCAATGTATTCTCGGAAGCCTTGGTTCATCTGGGTGCAAAATGTGGCTGGCGCATTAGTCAAACTGAATTGCATAACCAGGATGTCGTACGACCCATATCTTGTCACGCATGTCATCTTGTGTTCATTACCCTCTGCAATCCAAACTTGCACATAACCTGTCCTTAGGTCTATTTTAGTCAACACCGTCGCACCGCCCAGTCTATCTAACAAGTCTGCCATTAGCGGAATAGGGTACTTGTTCTTCACGGTGATTTTGTTTAGTGCCCGGTAATCCACACAGTGTCGTAAACTGCCATCATGTTTCTTTTGGAATAGCATAGGGCATCCGTATGGGGACTTGGAGGGTATGATGAACCCTGTGTCTAGCATTTCCGTCAATTGTCTCTGAAGTTCGGTGAGTTCTGGTTGTTACATTCTGTACGGCGCCTGGGCAGGTGGCTTTGCACCCGGCACCAACTCAATATCATGGTTCAAAGTTCGCTTAGGCGGGAGATGCTTTGGCATGTCTTGTGGCATGATGTCTGCAAATTCCAGTAGTAGCTCCTTCACGGGTGCAGGAATGGGACCCGAGGAACGTTCTATATCTTCAATGCAGAGGGTAACCAGGAACATAGGTTCATGGCTTTTGACCCCCTTCTTCAACTGCAAGGCCGAGATGTTCTCAATGGCCATCTTCACGGGCATGCACGGTATAATGCAGGGCTTGGCCCCATTTGTTGCCATCATCATTAGCATGTCTGCATACGGTACAAACATGGTGTTGGTTTGCCTCAGGAATTCCAACACCGCTATCAACTCGAAGTCATCTATGATTACCATGCACAGGTTGAATTTTCCTTCATAAGGGCCAAGCTTCACTGGTACTTCTTTGGCTATTCCACCCACTGGCTATGGGGGTGAGTTGATAACATTGACATAACCTTTACCCTTTCCTACAACTAGGTCGAGGCACTCCACCTGAGTGGAGACTAAGTAGTTGTGGGTAGAACCCGTGTCTATCTTTGCCCGAATAGGCTTGCCATTTACCTTCATGTCGACGAACATTAAGGTCCTCTCTTGATTAAGAGGAGTCCTCTCATTCACCTTCTTTTCCCCTTTCTTGGCGATTGGGCAGGGGTCCTCCTCTTACGGATTCCAGCACTGGTTCCCACGAAGGACACAGAAATAGAGCCAACAATTGCATCGAACGCACCTATTGGTTCAGTCTTGTCCGCAAGTCATCCGTCCCAACATCAAAAGCTTGATGGGCATTCATCTGTGCATGTGGGCATTCGCTATTCCAATGTGGTCCGCCGCAATGACGGTAACCTGAGGGGGGTTTCCTCCCTCGACCGTTGTTGTTAGACGCAGTGCTAGTACTGCCTGAGGAGGGAGCCTTAGATTGTATTGCTCTCTGGTTTCCTCCACTTCTGATTGGACCACCATTGTTCGATTGTCCCCCTTTGTATCCTCCTCGGACAGGTTGTTGAGGCATGTCCTTCCGGGCTTCCACTTGATAATCCCCAAGGCACTCTACTGCTTGGATTGCCTTAGGTAACGTGTCTACCCTTTGTCTTTGCAACTCCATATGGGCATAAGGTTTCAAGCCTTCTAGGAAGGTGAAGAGTTTGGCTTTGTCCCCTATGTCGCGTATGTTCAGCATGAGCGTAGAGAATTCCAGCACGTAATCCCGCATTGATTGGTTTTGCAGAGCTCCCGTAGCCTTTTCCTTGCATGTAGATGTATGGCTACCTTCAGCTCCACCCATGTCTCGAGAGCATCTTCACCGACCTTGATGGCTTCGTATTTCACCC
>AWOL01S0024212.1:31355-49657 GCA_000715115.1 Nicotiana otophora
CCCCCTCTTGTGTGGTATTGACGTATAAAACAACAGGTTCAATACAAAAGTATTTAGAACTACATTAGACGGTTATGATCACCAGTGGAGATGCTTTAAAGTAATGTCTACAAGTGCAGTTCATGATGAAAATCTTAACCAACTAAAATTTGCTACAAGTAATTGTAAGATTTTCTTGCGTTTTAGTGGCCCAATAAGTTTAAGGCCCATAATTAATATTTAATTAATGAGCAAATCTCATCCGTCCGATCGGATACTTGATGGACGTACGAGATTAAATGAGAACCTCTATAAATTGGTCCTCTCCCCACCCATTAAGGTTACCGTATTTTATTTTCTCTCTTCCATCACTAAAGTCGGCGGTAACGAAAGCTAGGGCAAGGGGTGAGAAATCAGTTTGAATTAACGCTTCCGCTTCACGATGATGGCTTACGATTCAGGTATGTTTTTTGTACGATTTTGTGTATGATTATTATGTTCAAGATCCTGGCATAAATTAAAATTTATGTTTACATGTGGTATCAGAGCGTAAATTGTTAGAACTGATAATCTTCGATTATAAAGATATTAATTCATGACACATGTGATGCACCGTCAAACTGGATAAAGTTTTATGCTTACAGTATATATAAATTCTCTAATAAGGAATGTTATTTTCTAGAACCAGATTCTATAAAATTACATGGTCGTTGTGTCTTTGAGATTGCTCTTAACAGAGAAAGTGACAATAGGGACACTTGTGCCTATGTGGTCAGTTTACTGACTTTGATCAACCCAAATATATAGTATTAGCAGAAAGTCCTCGGCGACTTAATTCAGTTAGGGTTATTTATGATTATTTATTTAATAAATTAAATAAATAAACAATCAATGAAGAATGAATACATTGAATATACGTCGCTTTATGTTCCTGTTTTATAAACGTCGTTGCATCTGGGATTGAAATATTAGGTATTGATGTTGTTACTAAGTTATCCCATTATGTCCCTGTTTTATAATTGTGGTCATGGAATTATGTTTGTTTCATTAGGATACTTTTTTAATATTTGGGCCATTGATTATTTATGTGTGTGTTTAAAGTTACATAGTTTGTTAGTCACCAAAGTGATCAAACTAGATTGTTTAAAGTATTCACATGCATAAAATCTTCAGATATTTATTTTATGTGTACAATTATGTTTATATAGTTTGTTAGTCACCAAAGTGGCCAAACTAGTACGTTCATGAAAAATATGCATACATAAAATTATAATTTATCGATAAAATTAATGAAATGCCAATAATTAAAAATTAGTGGATAAATTCATTTTCACTATTGCTAGAACTTAAGGATTTACCCAAAGGCGAATCAATTATTCTATGAATAGTGAATATGATGAGGTAAAATTAATATTCTTTAGTCAAATATATATTGTCTGTCCAAAGATGGCATATATATTTGGTTAAAAATATTTAGTTACCTATTAAAGACTAAATGGCGCTTAAATTATGATAGTGTATCGTAGTATTTACCCAAAGGAGAATTGCAATATGCTTTAATTGTTTTGTTAAATCCATATTGATTTGTGAGCATGTATTATCTATTTTGCATCTATTCCTTTTCATTCGCTTGTTTCATCTGTTACTGTGTTCAACGGATTGAACTTCTCTGAATGGCATGAACAAATCCAGTTCCACTTAGGTGTGATGGATCTTGATTTGGCTCTGCTAAATGATAAGCCCGCTGCCATTACTGATTCAAGCAGTGCGGATGAGAAGTCTTTCCATAAAGCATGGGAATGCTCTAACAGGCTAAGCCATATGTTTATGCGAATAAATATTGCCAACAACATTAAGAGTACTATTCCACAAATAGAAAGTGCCAGGAAATACATGAAGTTTGTGGAAGAACGTTTTCGTTCTGGAGAAAAGTCTCTCGCTGGTACATTAATGGTTGAACTCATGACCATGAAGTTTGATGGGTCGCGTAGTATGCAAAACCATATCATCGAGATGACTAACATTGCAGCAAGACTTCAGACCTTGGGGATGAAAGTGGATGATTCCTTCTTGGTTCAGTTTATTCTGAACTCGTTGCCCCCTGAGTATGGACCTTTTCAAATTAACTATAACACTATTAAGGATAAGTGAAATGCTAGTGAATTGTCCAGTATGCTTACTCAGGAGGAGTCAATACTTAAGAAACAAGGGAGTCATCAAATTAACCTCATGGGTCAAGGAGCTGGCAAAGGACTTAAAGTGAAGGCCAACAAGTTCAAGAAGAAGAAAGAACCCTCTAAAGCTCCACATGATGCTAACAAGGAACATAAGGGAGATACGTGTCGTTTCTATAACAAGGAAGGACACTATCAGAAAGATTGCCTGAAACGTAAATCTTGGTTCGAAAAGAAAGGTACAATTAGTGCTTTTATATGTTTCGAATCAAATTTAATAGAAGTTCCTAATAATACTTGGTGGCTTGATTCTGGTACAACTGCTCATGTATCTGATATGTTGCAGGGATTCCTTACGATCCAAACTACAAATCCAAATACGAATTTCTTGTTCATGGAAAATCGTATGAAGGCTCAAATTGAAGGCATAGGGACTTATCGTTTTATCATGGAGACTGGATGTCACCTTGATCTATTACAGACTCTTATGTACCTTCAGTTTCTAGTAATTTGATTTCTCTTTCAAGACTTGATCTTTCTGGATTTGATTTAAAGTTTGGAAATGGATGTTTTAATTTATATAAGAATGCTATTTTTTATGGTTCTGGTTTTCTTAGTGATGGTTTATATAAATTAAAACTCGATATTAGTTTTTCTGAATCCCTTCTTATAATATTGGAATTAAACGTAGTTCACTAGATGAACGTTCTGCTTACTCGTGGAATAGACGTTTGGGTCATATATCCAAAGAAAGGTTAGAAAGATTAGTAAAGAATGAGATTCCTCCGAATCTAAATTTTACTGATCTTACTATATGTTTGGATTGCATTAAGGGAAAGCAAACCAAGCATAGTAAGAAAGGTTCCACAAGAAGCACCCAACCTCTTGAAATTCTAGACACCGATATTTGTGGACCCTTTGATGTTCCATCTTTTGGTGGAGAGAAATATTTTATCACTTTTATCGATGATTTTTCACGTTATGGATACATCTATTTGCTGAAAGAAAAATCTCAATCAACAGATGCTCTCAAGATGTTTGTTAATGAGGTTGAAAAGCAATTAGATAAAAAGGTGAAAATTATTAGGTCAGATAGAGGTAGTGAATATTATGGAAAATATAATGAATTGGGACAATGTCCAGGTCCATTTGCAAAGTTCCTCTAGGAACATGGCATATGTGCATAGTATACTATGCCAGGAACACCTCAACAAAATGGTGTTGCTGAAAGGCGTAATCGAACACCTAGGGATATGGTTAGGAGCATGATGAGTAATTCCTCATTACCCAAATTATTGTGGATGTATGCTCTTAAAACCGCTGTATATTTATTAAACAGGGTTCCTAGTAAGGCAGTTCCAAAGACCCCTTTTGAACTGTGGACAAGAAGAAAATCTAGTTTAAGACACCTGCATGTTTGGGGTTGCCCAATGGAAGCTAGAGTATATAATCCACAAGAAAAGAAATTAGATTCTCGAACAGTAAGTGGTTACTTTATTGGTTACCTAGAGAAATCTAAAGGGTATGTGTTTTACTGTCCAAACCATAGTTCGAGAATTGTTGAAACCGGTAATGCAAGATTCATTAAGAATGGTGAAGTTAGTGGGAGTGTTGAAAAGTAAAGTGTGGAAATAAAAGAGGTGAGGGTCAATATTATATTACCCACGAATGTGCCTACTTCCACACAAATACCAAATATTGTTCCAGTTGTTGAAGAATACTGTGACAACACCGAGCAACATTTGGATGAAACACTTCATGAAAAAACTGACTCATAAATATCTGACACAAATGAACCACAAGAAATGCCATTAAGAAAATCTCAAAGAGTTAGAAAAATCGGCTATTTCGGATGATTACATGGTTTATTTGCAAGAGTCAGATTTTGACATTGGTTTTAATAAGGATCCGGTTTTATTTTCACAAGCCATAGAAAGTAATAAGTCTGACAAATGGATTGATACCATGAAGGAAGAGCTAAAATCCATGGAATACAATAAAGTCTGGGATCTCGTTGAATTGCCAGAAAGTTCTAAAAGAATCGGGTGTAGATGGGTCTTTAAGACCTAACGTGATTCAAATGGCAATATTGAACGATACAAAGCCAGACTTATTGCCAAGGGTTATACTTAAAAATGAGGCATTGATTATAAAGAGACCTTTTCATCGATCTCAAAGAAAGACTCGTTAAGAATTATTATGGCTTTGGTGGCTCATTATGATTTAGAGTTACACCAAATAGATGTGAAAACATCCTTTCTTAATAGAGACCTCGAGGAGGAAGTTTATATGGACCAACTAGAGGGTTTCGAAACTAAAAGAAAAGGTCAAATGGTGTGTAAACTGAAGAAGTCAATATATGGACTTAAACAAGCCTCACGACAATGGTATATAAATTTTAATGATACCATAACATCTTTTGGATTTGTGGAAAATACCATTGATCGGTGTATATACCAAAAGATCGGTGGGAGCAAGTTTAGGCATATTGCGTGAGACTAAAGATTTTCTCTCTAAGAATTTTGAAATGAAAGATATGGGTGTGGCATCCTATGTGATAGGAATAGAAATATTCTGTGATAGATCACAAGGATTATTGGGATTGTCTCAGAAAGGCTATATCGAAAGAATTTTAGAGAGATTTAATATGAACAATTGTTCAGTAGGAATTGTTTCAATTCAAAAAAAGGACAAATTTAGTCTCATGCAATGCCCTAAGAATTATGTAGAACGAAAGGAAATGGAATCAATTCCTTACTCTTCAATTGTTGGTAGTCTGATGTATGCTCAGACTTACACAAGACCGGATATTAGTTTTGAGGTACCCGGAAATTGATCACTGGAAAGCTGCAAACAAAGTTTTGAGGTACCTGAAAGGAATGAAGGATTACATGCTCATGTATAGGAGATCCAAGCCTTTGGAAGTTGTTGGATACTCGGATTCAGATTTCGCTGGATGTATTGACACTAGAAAATCCAAGTTTGGTTATTTGTTCCAATTATCTGAAGGAGCAATATCATGGAAGAGTGCCAAACAGTCTAGCATTGCTACATCCACGATGGAAGCAGAATTTATGGCATGTTTTGAAGCCACAATTCATGAATTATGGCTGCAAAACTTTATTTCAGGACTTGGGGTTGTCGACACCATTACCAAGCCGCTAAACATTTAGTATGATAATTCTGAAGCAATATTCTTCTCAAAGAATGATAAGTACTCCAAAGGTGCCAAGCATATGGAATTAAAGTACTTTGCCATCAAGGAGGAAGTTCAGAAACAAACAGTGTCACTTGAGCATATTAGAACTGATCTCATGATTGCAGATCCGTTAACGAACGGTTTACAGCCAAAGACATTTAAAGAACATGTATATAGAATGGGTCTTGGTTGTATTTATGATTGATGTATTTATCATTTTTGACACTCTGAGCTCATTTACGTGTTTCTGATATACATTAATGATTTCCTGTTTCTCATAATGGTGTACACATTATTGTTTTGAGATGTTACAGGATAAGTCTCAATGAGACATTATTGTGGACCATAATATTGCATATGAACCTGATGCGATAAATTACTAATGTTGTAGTATATGGAAGGGAGTATGTAGACAAATTATATATAACCATCATAACTCACATTTACTAGTTTATCGTATTGTGGTATTTATGGTGGACATTATAGATGAGATTTATTTATGCGCAACTAATGTTCCTATATTAAATATTAATATTATGTGATTATTGGTCCAAGTGGGAGAATGTAAGATTTTCTTGCGTTTTGGTGGTCCAATTTATTTAAGGATCATAATTAATATTTAATTAATGAGCAAATCTCATCCGTCCGATCGGTTACTTGATGGACGTATCAGATTAAATGAGAACCTCTATAAATTGGTCCTCTCCCCACCCATTAGGGTTACCGTATTTTATTTCTCTCTTCCATCACTAAAGTCGGCAGTAACGAAAGCTAGGGCAAGGGGTGAGAAATCAATTTGAATTAACGCTTTCGCTTCATGATGATGGCTTACGTTTCAGGTAGGTTTTCTGTACGATTTTGTGTAAGATTATCATGTTCAAGATCCTGGCATAAATTAAAATTTATGTTTATAGTAATGTCTACAAGAACTACACTGATGTAAACAACTACTAATTTCTTCCTAGTCTGCTTTTTCTTTCTATTAGTATTACATAATTTAATGCTTAACATGATTTTAATTTCAGGAAGCCTATCAACAACGTTTGGAGGAATCACGTCAAAGTCAACCCGATTTCGAGGATGGTAGCTCAACCCAAGTGTCACTCAATGATGTAGCTTCAATATGGACGCATGTGCAGGGTTGGTGGCGCAAAGAAAGGTAGAACCTACGATCTTGGATCACAACATTCCATAGATCATTCTACGACATTGTTGTCTGGTGATGCGAGTTATTCGCGGGATCACGAAGAGGTGGAATCATTACGAAAAGAAGTTGAAGAGTTGAAGGAGGAACGGAAAGAAGATCGCAAAAAGTTTAACAAATTACAGAGTCTAGTGGAAACATTTATGAGCAGACGTCCATTTGATCCTTTGAATGGCGGGGATGGCGGGGATAATGAGTTTTAGTTTATTGTGGTTGTGATGTTTGAGAAATTATTATTTGTTGTGGTGGGATGTTTAGACTTGGTAATGTTTACATTTGATTGAGATTGTAATATTTTAGACTAGATTGAATGGTGCTAGTGTCATGACCCAAAATCTGACCTGTCGTGATGGTGCCTATCTCGAAACTAGGCAAGCCAATAACATTAATAATCCCCAATGTCCTTTAAGTTTAAAAAACATAATAATTTGAGTTTAATAAAAGGCCTCAAAATTTCCGATTCAAACACTCCCAAAACCTTGTGTCACTGAG
The DNA here is from genome assembly GCA_000715115.1 of Nicotiana otophora. Lineage (NCBI taxonomy): Eukaryota > Viridiplantae > Streptophyta > Magnoliopsida > Solanales > Solanaceae > Nicotiana > Nicotiana otophora. Next base: position 38,404 of record AWOL01S0024212.1, read on the forward strand.
TATATGTGCATCTAATTATAAATATAAGTCTGAAAAATACGGTCCGTAACAGTCTGAACCAAATACAGTAAATAAGGAGATATGGGAGGAGAGGCAAGGTCTACGAAACACGGCAGCTACCTCAGAATCTCTGGAAAATCAGTTGTGCGAAAGAATCAACACCCGCTATGTCCGGGAACACCTGGATCTGCACACGAAGTGCAGGGCGTAGTATGAGAACAACCAACTCAGTAAGTAACAATAATAAATAAAGAACTGAAGATAGTGACGAGCTACACAATTATAGTTCACTTTCAGTAATTCCAACAAAGAATAGACATGCTTTCAAATCTGGCAGTTTAAATCAAATAAATTTTATAAAGTTAAAATTCATGTAATCCGGATATAAATCCTTCAGAGATTTTACAACAATGGCAGATAGCAACCAAGTGCAACAACAAAAAAAAAGCAAGTACAGCCTCTCACGCAACAGTCACTCAACTCATCACAACAGCTCAACCACTCGGCTCTCAGCCCTCAGCACTCGCACTCAATGGGTACCCGCGCTCACTGGGGGTGTACAAACTCCGGAGGGGCTCCTACAACCCAAGCACTATACTCTGCACGGACAACTCACGTGCTGCACGGACAACTCACGTGCCATAATATAAATATCTGGATCCGCACAGCTAACTCACGTGTTGCACGGCCAACTCACGTGCTGCACGACCAACTCACGTGCTGCACGCCCAACTCACGTGCTATAGTATAATATATGGATCCGCACGGCCAACTCACGTGCTGCACGGCCAACTCACGTGCTATAGTATAATATACGGATCTGCAGGGACAACTCACGTGCTATAATATAATATCTCACAATCAGGCCCTCGGCCTCACTCAGTCATAAATCTCTTTAGTCTCTCGGGCTCTCAATAATCAAGAAATCAGCCCAAACAACAACGATATAATTCATCAATAATGAACCATAGAGGCTGATATAAAATAAATAAGAAAACTGTGACTGAGTACAATATAATATTTACACAGGTATTTCAACATGTACACAACCTCTGTGGGTCCCAACAGTACCAACATATTGCCTAAACGTGATTTATCACATAATTTGCAGTCAAATCTCTATAACACAGAGAGAGCATATAGCTAGCAACAAGTTATACAACTTTACAAATTCACGAAATGGACTAAGTCCGAATTCTTACGTTGCACGCCCACACGCCCGTCACCTAGCACGTGCGTCACCTCCAGAATACTCACATAATCCATATAATCCGGGGTTTCATACCCTCAGAACCAGATTTAAAATTGTTACTACCTCAAACCATGTAATTCTTTATTCCTCTATGCCCTTTCCACGAGAATTGGTCTCCGAAAGCCTCATATCTAGCCATAATTAATTTGATTTAGTCAATACCAATTATTGTAATTAATTCCATAAGCAGATACTAATTTTCCAATAAAATCCAAAATTAACTCAAAAATCGCCTGTAGGGCTCATATCTCGGAACCCGACAAAAGTTACAAAATATGAACGCGCATCCAACCACGAGTCCAACCATATAAATTTCACCAAATTCCGACATCAACTCGACCCTCAAATCTTCAATTAAAGTCTTTGAAGATTTCTACAATTTTCAACCCAATATTTACCCATTTGAACTCAACAATCTTTCCATAAACCTTACTGATATGTATAAATAATAATATTACACCCAAGAACCATATTCTTAATCACCCATCTTTACCCAAACTCGAAAATGAAGACTAGGGGTTAGAACCTTACCTCTTGGGTGAAGATCTTGTGATATTTCCTTGTTGGATTTCAAAGCTTGAACAAGATCTTGATGAACAAAGCACTTGAGCTTCTTCCTCTCTCTAGAATACTCTCCCTTCTCTCTAAAACTGTCAGATATTTTCTCCAAAATGAGTCCCAAAGCCTATTTATTAAAATGGGATCGGGTTATGAAAATAGAAAGAATAGCTCTCCGAAAGCAGGTCTGCGGTCGCATAATGGACCGCAGAATGGGTACGCGGGCCGCAAAACTGATCGCAAAACCGATGCCCAGAACTGGGCTCTTCTGGTCCATTCCGCGACCAGTTTGCGGTCGCAGAAGCAGTTTTGCGATTGCATAATTGGTCGCAGAATTGCATTTTTCTAGCCTTTGGTAATTTGGTCATAACTTCTTGTAGGAATATCCAAATGATGAACGGTTTGAAGCATTAGAAACTAGACTCAAATATCTTTCATTTTATAGGAAATACACCATACAACACTTCTTATCACGAGAGTTATGCTTATTTGAAGTTGGGTCTTGTGCGAACTCACTTGAACTTTAGTCTATTATGAAATTTCCAACTTCTACATTCGATGCCGAAACCTATCGAATCAAGTCCGATTGACCTCAAATTTTGCACACAAGTCATAAATGATATAACGAACCTATTTCAATTTCCAGAATCGGATTCCGACCCTGATATCAAGAAGTCAATCCCCCGGTCAAACTTTCCAAAAATTTAACTTTCGCCATTTCTAGCCAAATTCTACTACGGACCTCCAAATAATTTTTTCAGACACACTCCTAAGTCCATATTCACCATGCGAAGCTATTAGAATCGTCAAAATTCTATTCCGGGGTCGTTTACACATAAGTCAATATCCGGTCAACTATTTCAACTTAAGCTTCCAACATTAAATTCATTCTTCCAAGGTAGCTCCGAAATATCTTAAAAATCAAAATCGATAATTTACACAAGTCATAATACCTCGTAGGAAGTTATGCAAGACCTAAAATAGTTGAAAGGAGTGTAAATGCTTAAAACGACCGGCCAGGTCGTTACAGCTAGAATGTTTAACTCTTTTTGGATGTTTTGGTTACAAATATTTATATTTTCGATAATTGTTTGAATTTTATGGATTTCATTAGTTGAAATGGTGGATTGATTGGTTGGCATGGTGGATTAATTAGTTAGTTGTTGTATATTTGAATTGGCAAGTGGTGTTGCTTTAAAAGAATTGGAATCTGTCAAAAAACTCCCAGTTTTTCAACTGATGTTTTACCACAGTAGTCGCAAAGCACTTCAAAATTTTTCAGATTTAGGAACATTTACGACTGCTGTGGTGGGAAATTTAAATTAAAAAAATAATATTAAATTAGATTTGCGACCACAGTAGTAAAAAAATATAAATAATTTTAAATTAGTTTTGCGACCACAATAGTGGAAAAACTCAAATAAAATAAAAATACTTTATATTATTTCCGACCACTCCGGTGAGAAAGATAAAATAAAATTATAATTATATATACCATTTGCGATCGAAGTAGTGGGAAAGTTAATATAAAATTAAAATTTAATTTAAATTATTTGCGACCGCGTACAGTTGACGACATTATTAGTCATTTTTCTACTTTGACTTTTCGACTCCCGTAGTCGCAAATTACGAACGGATTCAGTTGCAAACTATTTCAGACCAGCTATTTTGCGACTACACCTTTTCGGTTTGAATATAGTCGAAAATTATCATTTTCTGACCGCTTTCCGACCGTTTTGGCAGTCGGAAGATAGCCATTTTCTAGTAGTGTTTTTCCTAGTAAAAAATTCGACGAAGAGCGTGTTAGGATCAAAAAACCAAGCGTCATGCGGAAGCTAGTAAAACAACACTTGAACGACGACAAATCAGACAACAAAAGAGAAATATAACAAAAAAGATACAAACATTTAACGTGGTTCGGTTAATTAGCCTACGTCCACAAGCGAAAATTAAATGAGCAATTCACTATATAAAAGAGAGTACAAAATATTGAGAGAACAACCTCTCAAAGAGACAAACATAAGTGGTAGGCTAACACTTGTCCCGAAATTCTCCCCTAAACAAAACTCTCAAGCGCCTTATGGCTACATTGTAAAATATAATTTTAGTCAATATCTAGTAGTATTAAAAAACATGTCAAATATCAATCAAACAATATATCAAGACCTGGAACCGTAATATCTTTACGTACAAAGGGGATTTAGGATTTGAAGATCACGATGCACTACAATTTTAATGTAAAACTAATGCTGATCATAGGGTCAAGTGATGTGAAACAATTAAACGTTTTATAACTTATTATTTGGTACGCTATACTATATTTTGGTTTAATCTATGTTTAGTTAACTTGACTTAGTGGTTAATGAAAGTTATATAGGTTTATAAAGACTCTGTAAAATGTAAAATCCTAAAGTAATACTAGTAACTACGAGTAATAACTCCGATAATTCATTGTTGAATTGAATGAGTAGGAAAAAAAAGTAGTTGGATTTTAATATTTGGGAGTAGTTGTTTCTGTTTTACGTACTTGAGTGCGGAGTTGCGTATGAATATAAGTTACACGGTTTCGTATTGTTTGGCCCCTGATGTGTTACTACCGGAGGAGGAGGGGTATTTTTTGTCCTTCTATCTTTCAGTAAAGTTAAAAGAGCTCTTTTTGCATAACTTCTATAAGTGGGGACAAAATTTAAGACCAGTGCGAAAAAGTGTCATATTTGTGCAAATCTCCCAATACTTGGCTGAGCCAAACCTCAAAAACTAAGAAAGCAAGGCCCGGCCCATTTGATTACCACTGAGCCCATGATTTTTCGGGAGATTTGCAGCCGTACCCTATACTTGTGCCGCCTTTTAACCTGTATCCTATTTTTTAAATTATTGATTTGGTAACCATCTCACAAAATATTCGTAATAATATGACAATTACACTCCTGACAAAAGATATAAAACGATCTCCTCTTTTCCTCTCAGCAACTTTATAAAAAAAATCAGAAACTTGCCCAGATTCATCTTCAGAATCACACTTGCATGAAGTTGTTTCACCTTGAAGCTAAAACTTCATGCTAATGTAGCATGAAGTTGTTTCATGTTAAAGCTAAAACTTCATGCTAATATAGCATGAAGTTGTTTCACATTGAAGCTAAAACTTCATGCTAATGCATGCTGAAGTTATTTATCCTAAGTCTACAGTTTTGTCATGAATTTTATCCGAAACTTCAGTCTAAACATGCTGAAGTTATTTAGTTTATTTGCTAAAACTTCAGACTAAACATGCTGAAGTTATTTAGTTCATTTGCTAAAACTTCAGACTAAACATGCTGAAGTTATTTAGTTCATTTGCTAAAATTTCAGACTAAACATGCTTAAGTTATTTAGTTCATTTGCTAAAACTTCAGACTAAATATGCTTAAATTATTTAGTTCATTTGCTAAAACTTCAGACTAAACATGCTTAAATTATTTAGTATATTTGCTAAAACTTCAGACTAAACATGCTTAAGTTATTTAGTTCATTTGCGAAAACTTCAGACTAAACATGCTTAAGTTTTTGTCTTGTAATATGTAATTTTCTAATGAGTTTTTGCTAATGCATGCTAAAGTTATTTAGTTCATTTGCTAAAACTTCAGACAAAACATGCTGAAGTTATTTAGTTCATTTACTAAAACTTCAGACTAAATATGCTGAAGTGTTTTAGTTCATTTGCTAAAACTTCAGACTAAATATGCTTAAGTTTTTGTCTTGTAGTATGTAATTTTCTAAAGAGTTTTTACTAATGCATGCTGAAGTTAGTTAGTTTATTTGCTAAAACTACATACCAAAACATGCTGAAGTTTTGTATGTAGTCTACAGTTTTGTCCTGAGTTTTATCCGAAACTTCAGTATAAACAAGCTGAAATTTTTTAGTTTATTTGCTAAAACTTCAGCCTAAACATGCTTAAGTTTTGTCACGACCAGAAATTTCCACCTTCGGACCGTGATGGCGCCTAACATTTCACTTGCTAGGCAAGCCAACGTTAGAATAATATTATCCATTTTTAAAATAATTTTAAAATTTATTAATAACAAAGAACAATTGCGGAAGTAACGTCTGAAATACAGTGAAAAATCCATAAAAATATCAGTGTCTAAATACCATCCCAAAATAGGTATCACAAGTGCACGAGCTTCTAGAATTATACAAATAAAGGTTTGAATAAAATAAGCTGTTTGGAAATAAACACACAACTAAATTTAAATAGACGGGGACTCCAAAATTACGAACGCAATGCAGTTATACCTCAAGTCTTCTCTGGTAGCTGAAATCCGAGCAAGTTTATGGTGCGCCGCTAGGACCAACTCCGAAATCTGCACAAGAAGTGCAGAGTGTAGTATCAGTATAACCGACCCCATGTACTGGTAAGTGCTGAGCCTAACCTCGATGAAATAGTGACGAGGTTAAGGCGGGACACTTATATTAACATGTACGCAATATTAGTAACAACAACAACAATAGAAATAGTTCACGTAATTCATTCATAATAATTGAAGCCAACTTAGCAGTCATAACCAATTATCAATTCCATCAATTCTGTTGCAGCGTGCAACCCGCTCTCACAATATATTCACATTCAATTCTGTTGCAGCGTGCAACCCGCTCTCACAATATATTCACATTGAGTTCTATTGCGGCGTGCAACCCGCTCCTTCAATATATTCATTTTAATCAAGTCTGTCATATATTTATTTCAATCAATTATATATAGATTTTTTTAATAAGTCTGTTGCGGCGTGCAATCTGATCCCCCAATATTGAGTTTAATAAGTCTATTGCGGTGTGCAACCCGATCCTCCAATATGGACTTTTTAATAAGTCTATTGCGGCGTGCAACCCGATCCTTCAATATGGACTTTTAATAATCAATTCTGTTGCGGCGTGCAACCCGCTCCTCCAACATATTCATTTACCAATTCTTATAGAAGAAATTTCCTAAATAAATACAACAATTGACATAAAATTTATAAGACAACAAGCATACAATAATTATGATTTAATTATGAAACAAACAATGACAAATAACAAATTATTATGAAAATCAGAGAGAAAATATATAGTTTAATATTTGATATACTAAATGTCAAATAACAATTAAGGCACATAATTCAAATAGCATGTAATAATTATTGCAGGAATTTCAAGAATTAATATTTGATAAAGAATAGGAGAGAAATAATTATTATAATAATTAATTCATGATTTAAAATAATTTATAATTTTTCAAGTAAGTAGGGAAACAATTAATTTGCCGACGTATAGACACTCGTCACGTCACCTATACGTCGTTCACATGCAATTCACATAAAAAAATAATTTAAGGGTTTTATACCCTCAAGTCAAGGTTAACCATGACACTTAGCTCGCTTTGAAAATTCCAATCAATTACTCAACCACAGCTTTTCCTTTTAAATTTATCTCTGAAAGCTTCAAATCTATTCACAAACAATTCGATATATTCAATACTAATCATAGGAATTAATTCTATATGAATTTATAAATTTTTCGGATAAAAATCCAAAATTTATTTAAATATTTGACAGTGGGACCCACATCTCAAATTTCGAAAAAACTCATAAAATCCGAACACCCGTTCCGATACGATTTCAACCATAAAAACATTGTCCAATTCCGATATCAAATGAACCTTCAAATCTAAATTTCTCGTTTTTGGAAGATTTTAGAAAAATCTGATTTTTCTTCCATAAATTCACGGATTCATGATATAAACGAGTATGGAATCATGAAATATAATCAATATAGGATAAGGAACACTTACCCCAATGTTTCCCGTGAAAACCGCCCAAAATGTCGCCTTAACCGAGCTCAAAATAACCAAAATGAGTAAAATTATCGGACTCTTCGATATATACACTGCCCAAGCATTTCTGCACCTGCGGTGCCTGGGCTCGCACATGCGAGCTCGCATCTGCGAGAAAAATATCGCATCTGCAAAATGGGCCTGCCAGGCGAGGCCTCGCACCTGCGGAGGAAAAATGCGCACCTGCACTGCCTTTGCTTTTGCGATCATTTGGTCCGCTTCTGCGGTCGCGCGGGTGCGTGCAGGTTTCCGCACCTGCGGACTTTTGCCCATCCACGCCCTGGCGCATCTGCGATCAAAGGCTCGCTTCTGCGAGCTCATTACAGCAGAAGGAAAAATACATATTTTGCTTAAGTCCAGTTCTTGATCCGATTTCAATCCGTATCACTCTCGGGGTCTCGTATAATGTCAAACAATGATGAAATTATAATTCACACCCCGGTTCAAACTTTGAGTTTTAAACTTTCAATATTCCAATCTCGTGCCAAAACATATTAAATGAATCCGGAATGATTTTAAATTTGGCACACAAGTCATAAATGTCATAACAGAGCTGTTTAAATTTCTAGAATCGGATTCTGGCTCCGATATCAAAAAGTCAACCCCGTGGTCAAACTTAAAAATCTTTAGCCTTTAAATTGCTAGTTCTGTTAAATGGTCATAACTTGAGCTAGGGACCTCCAAATTAAATTTCGGGCATATGCCCAAGTCCCAAATCACGATATGGAGCTATCCGAACTGTCAAAACACTGATCTGGGTCCGTTTGCTAAAAATGTTGACCAAAGTCAACTCAGTTGAGTTTTAAAACTCCATTTCATATTTTAATCCATTTTCACATGAAAACTTTCCGAAAAATTTTATGGACTGCGTACGCAAGTCGGGGAATGATAAATGGTGTTTTTTGAGGTCTTAGAATATAGAATTACTTATTAAATTTAAAGATGATTTTTTGGGTCATCACATTCTCCACCTCTAAAACAAACGTTCGTCCTCGAACGGAGTTAGAAAAAGTACCTGAGCTGGAGAAAAGGTGTGGATATTTACTCTGCATGTCCGACTCGGACTCCAAGGTAGAAGCCTCTACCGGCTGACCTCTCCATTACACCCGAACTGAAGGATAACTCTTAGACTTCAACTGTCGGACCTGCCGGGCTAGAATAGCCACCGGCTCCTCCTCGTAAGTCAAATCTCTGTCCAATTGGACTGAGCTGAAATCTAACACATGGGACGGATCACCATGATATTTCTGGAGCATAGACACATGGAACACCGGATGAACCGCTAATAAACTAGGTGGTAATGCATGCATGTAGGCTACTTCGTGCACCCTTTCAAGATTTTTGAAGGGTCCTATATACCAGGCCTCAACTTGCCCTTCTTTCCGAACCTCATTACACATTTCATAGGTGAAACCCGGAACAATACTCTTTCTCCAACCATGAATGCAATATCACGAACTTTAAGGTCGGCATAAATCTTTTGCCTAAACTGAGCTGTGCGAAGTCGATCCTGAATAATTTTGACGTTATCCGGGGCATCTTGTACCAAATCGGAAACCCAACAACCGAACCTCTCCCGGTTCAACTAAGCCAGCTAGCGATCGGCATCACCTTCCGTATAATGCCTCATATGGAGCCATCTGAATGCTCGACTGGTAGCTATTATTATAAGCAAACTCTGCAAGTGGCAAGAACTGATCCCAAGAGCCTCCAAAGTCTATAACACAAGTGCGAAGCATATCTTCCAATATCTTAATGGTGCGCTCTCACTGTCCGTCTGTCTGTGGATGAAATGTTGTACTCAACTCCACTCGCGTGCCTAACTCACGTTGTACAGCCCTCCAGAAATATGAGGTAAACTGCGTACCTCGATCTGAAATAATAGACACGGGCACACCGTGTAGGCGGACAATCTCACAAATGTAAATTTCAGCTAACCTCTCTAAAGAATAGGTAACTGCCACTGGAATGAAATGTGCTGACTTGGTCAACCTGTCCACAATGACCCAAACTGCGTCAAATTTTCTCTGAGTCCGTGGGAGCCCAAGAACAAAATCCATAGCGATACGCTCCCACTTTCACCCAGGAATTTCTAACTTCTGAAGCACACCACCAGGTCTCTGATGCTCGTACTTAACTTGCTGACAATTCAGACACCGAGTGCAACTATATCCATCTTCATTCTCCTCCACCAATAATATTGCCATAAATCCTGATACATTTTAGCGGCACCTGGATGAATAGAATACCTGGAACTGTGTGCCTCTTCAAGAATTAATTCACGAAGCCCATCCACATTAGGCACACAAATACGACCCTACATTTGCAGAATCCCATCTTCCCCCACAGCAACCTGTTTGGCATCACCGTGTCGCACCATGTCCTTAAGAACAAGTAAATGAGGATCATCATACTGCCTCTCTCTGATGTGCTCATATAAAGAAGACCAAGCGACTGTGCAGGCTAGAACCCGACTGGGTTCTGAAATATCTAACCTCACGAACTGATTAGCCAAAGTTTAAACATCTGCAGCTAATGGCCTCTCACCAACCGGAATACACGCAAGACTGCCCATACTCACAGCCTTTCTACTCAAAGCATCGGCCACCACATTGGCCTTTCCGGGGTGATACAAAATGGTGATATTATAGTCTTTAAACAACTCCAACCATCTTCTCTGCCTCAAATTAAGATCCTTTTGTATGAATAGATACTGAAGGCTACGATGATCAGTAAATACCTCACACGAGACACCGTAGAGGTAATGCCTCCAAATCTTCAGCGCATGAATAATGGCTGCCAATTCTAAGTCATGAACATGATAATTCTTCTCGTGAACTTTCAACTGCCGCGACGCATATGAAATTACCCTGCCATCTTGCATTAATACTGCACCAAGCGAAATGTGAGATGCGTCATAATATACCGTATACGATCTTGAACCTGTGGGTAATACTAACACTGGCGTCGTAGTCAAAGCGGTCTTGAGCTTCTGAAAGCTCAACTCACACTCGTCTGACCATCTAAATGGGACACCTTTCTGGGTTAATCTGGTCAATGGGCTTGCTATAGATGAAAACCTTTCCATGAACCGACGATAATAACCTGCTAAACCCAGGAAACTCTGGATCTCTGTAACTGAAGTAGGTCTAGGCCAATTCTAAACAGCCTCAATCTTCTTAGGATCCACCTTTATGCCTTCTGCCGATACAACATGCCCCAAAAAGGCAACTGAGTCTAACCAAAACTCACATTTTGAAAACTTGGCATATAACTGATTATTCTTCAAGGTGTGAAGCACACTTTGAAGATGCTGCTGATGTTCCTCTCGACTGCTGGAGTAAATCTAGATATCATCAATCAATACAACCACAAAAGAATCCAAATAAGGCTTGAACACCCGATTCATCAAATACATAAATGTTGTTGGGGCATTTGTCAACCCAAATGACATCACTAGGAATTTATAATGCCCATACCGAGTTCCAAAAGCTGTTGTAGGGATATCGGATGCCCTAATCTTCAACTGATTGTAACCAGACCTCAAATCAATCTTCGAAAATACCTTGGCACCTTGAAGCTGATCAAATAAGTC
>AWOL01S0024213.1:4808-24688 GCA_000715115.1 Nicotiana otophora
GGTAAAATCATAAATGTCCCCAAAACTGGATAGCAGAAGGAAATACACCTCTATGCATGTATCTCAAGTACGCATGTCAAATGCAATGCATCTTGATGATGAGCTCATGTACTCACACTTTAAGAGTACTCAATCGCACTGTCTCGCATTCTCTCTCACTATGCTCAGCACACTCAAACACTCAGCGTTGTACCATACCCGCTGCGACGTACAGCCCGATCCCTATTTATAGTTGACTGCGCTCACTGGGGGTGTGCAGACTTCCGAGGGGCTCCTTTCAACCCAAGCGCTATAATCTGCACGGACAACTCACGTGATGCACGGACAACTCACATGCCATAATATCAATATCTGGAATCGCACGGACAACTCACATGCTATAATACCAACATCTGGAATCGCATGGACAACTCACGAACCGCACGGACAACTCACGAACTGCACGGACAACTCACATGCTATAATACCAACATCTGGAATCGCATGGACAACTCACGAACCGCACGGACAACTCACGAACTGCACGGACAACTCACATGCTATAATACCAACATCTGGAATCGCATGGACAACTCACGAACCGCACGGACAACTCACGAACTGCACGGACAACTCACATGCTATAATACCAACATCTGGAATCGCATGGACAACTCACGAACCGCACGGACAACTCACGAACTGCACGGACAACTCACATGCTATAATACCAACATCTGGAATCGCATGGACAACTCACGAACCGCACGGACAACTCACGAACCGCACGGACAACTCACGAACTGCACGGACAACTCACATGCCGCATGGACAACTCACGTGCTATAATATCAACATCCTCACAAACAGGCCCCCGGCCTCACTCGGTCATCAATCTCTCCAGTCTCACTCACGGGCTCACAATGTCATGAAACTAGCTCGGCCACAATGATATGATGTATCAATAAATAACTGAGATTGAGATATGATATAAATGCATAATTATGACTAAGTACGAAATATCAATGAAATCAGTGAGATGACAGTAAGAAACGACCACTATGGGTCCAAACAATATCGGCATAATGCCTAAACATGATATCTAGCACGATTGACAACTTAACTACATTATCACATGGTGAAGACACGGATATCAATAAAGTAAGACCACTATATAGTGTCATGGAAACAACAGAGTCCCAATTCACATATTTCACGCCCACACGCCCGTCATCTAGCGTATGCGTCACCTCAATATCAATCACATAACATGCATTTCGGGGTTTCATATCCTCAGAAAGATTAGAAGAGTTACTTACCTCGAACAAGCCAATGCCAACACTGAGCAAGCTAAGCGAAGCTCCAAATGCCATCTCGCATGTTCCGACCTCCGAACGGCTCAAAACTAACCAAAAACAACCTAAATACATCAAACAATGCTAAAGAAACCAATCCCGGTCAAAAAAGATCAAATCTTGAATCGAAATCCCAAAATCGACCAAAAGCCCAACCCGAGCTTGCACCTCGGAACCCGACAAAATTTACAGAATCCGACAACCCATTCAATTATGAGTCCAACCATACTAGTTTCACTCAACTCTGACTCTAATTCGATGTTCAAAGCTCGAAAATTTATATTATGAAACTTTAGGCCAAAACCCCCAAATTTCTCTTTAATTCATCAACCAGTTGCTAAAAAGGAAGATAGATTCATGAAATATAACCAAAACCGAGTAGAAAACACTTACCCCAATTCATATGGTGAAATTTACTCCAAATATCGCTCCATTCGAGCTTGAAAATGTAAAGATTAAGCAAAAATCGTGAACCCTTATATATAACATTCTGCCCAGCACTTCCGCATTTGCGGACAATTTGTCGCACCTGCGACCACCGCTTTTGCGAAAACACTTCCCACCTGTGCTGCCCGGCTTCCTCACCATTTCCGATTTTGCGACTCCTTGCCCGCATCTGCGCAATCGCAGGTGCGGAAATCCCATCGCACCTACGACCTCTTCTGACACCCTCCAACTCCGCACCTGCGCTCGAGCTGTCGCACCTGCGACATCTCATTTGCGCCCACATCACCGCTTATGCGGTCTGCCTCATCCAGATCTCATCTCGCATATGCGATGCCTTTGTCGCTTCTGCGGCCATCGCATCTGCGCAAACCAACCGCAGGTGCAATCATACCAGAACTAGTAGCCTTCAGCTTTGCACATGAATTGAAAATGATCTGAACCTTGTCCAAAAACTCATCCGGGCCACTCGGGACCCCATCCGAATATACTAACAAGTCCAATAACATAATACAGACCTACTCGAGGCCTCAAATCACGTATAACAACATCGAACGATGAATCGCACCTCAAATCAAAATCTATGAACTTTGAAACTTCAATTTCCATAACAGATGCTGAAACCTATCGAATTACGTCCGATTTACCTCAAAATTTGCACACACGTCACATTTCACATTACGGACCTATTCCAATTTCCTGAATCGGATTCCGACCCCGATATCAAAAAGTCAACCTCCGGTCAAACTTCTCAAAAATTTAACTTTCGCCATTTTAAGCTAAATTCCACTACGGACCTCCGAATCACAATACGGATGCACTCCTAAGTCCAAAATCACCCAACAGAGCTAACGGAACCATCAAAACTCCATTCCGGGTTCAAATTCATAAAAAGTCAAACTTGGTCAACTCTCCCAATTTAAAGCTTCGACAATGAAATCCATTCTTCCAATTCGATTCTGAATAACCTGAAAATCAAAACCGATGATTCACATAAGTCATAATGCATCATACGGAGCTACTCAATTACGCATGCCCGTAAACTACCAAGCGAAGTGCAAATGCTCAAAACGACTGTTGGGTCATTACAGCCTCCCCCACTTAAAGATGTGTTCGCCCTCGAACGTGCCAGGAGTTGTTTCCAAGCCATCACATCACTATTCCATCTTACCACGCACGTGGGTGACCCCATATTACCCTATCCATATAGGCCTGATAACACCACATAACTAAAATTTCTTAATTCAACCTAATCCACAAGACTTAGAATCCAATTTCCAACATCCGAAATTTCTTATAAGATCTGAAGCCCGCAACCTACACATTGTATTAGTCTGAACAAGTTGTACCAAAAGTCGTAACCATAATGCAAATACTCAAAACTCAAATACCACATAGCTCAAATGCTCGAAGCAATGATTTCTAATCACAATAGCTTCTCAAAATAACCCAATGATGGTAATAAACCTCATATCAAATAAGACTCCATTCAAAACCTTCGCACACGGCCAATGATGAAAGAAACATGCAGAACTCATAACCATTCATCATATCAACAAGTCATGGTACTCTGTCTCCTTCGACAAGAACTATAGCAAATTTCTAAGCTGACTTTCGATATTATCCTTCCAACCATGAGGTAATCAATTCCGATAGTATCCATTCTAGGTCCGACGACTTCATCTTATCAAATACCAGCTACTCTACTGACATGCCATACCAATACTATCTAAAGCCACAACCCGTGCAAGCCGTGCACCAATAAGCAACATTCCAAATGTACTAAATCATGGAAATATTACTCAGGCACGAGAACCGTCTCGCAAGCTCGACGGTTACCACCCCAACGCAATGCTAAGAGCCCATCACACACCGTAGAACCATAACACATGAATCTAACACAAGAGATCATATCTCAACATAACTCCGCTACAATGCGTGACCCCATCCAAACACTGATCCATATGAAATACCTCATCCACCGCGCTCAAAATCAATAACCACGCGCAATCCGACATCAAGTACTCAAAGTGCACTACCATAACCATGGAGAAGCAAATGACACAATGCCACACAAATCCAAAAGAACATAACCAATGCGCAATCAATCATGCATCACCCAAATACCCATCTTGCGCAAATTCAGCCATAAGGCCCCGATAGAACTGCACTGTGTGTGCATACAACCAACGAATCACAACTCCTCGTAGCATAGAAGAGTAACTCATAGATCATTTCAGAACACGAATAAGCTCAACAACAACGGAATGGCACATCCCTCAACAGTAGCAGTATGGAGCCAACCAATCTGGCTCGGTGTAGAATACGCATCCTATTTGGGCCTACCAATGGACCCCAAATCAACTCTGGTCACACACAAACAGATAAATAACCCCCTGAAAGTCCACAATGACTGAATCATAACACATACTATCCTCTAGCTAGCTTCGGCCATGACTTCACAGTCCACAACCATGAAAACATCATGTTCTTGAGAGCTCCCAGTCTCCAATTCCATAAAATACACGAATCACCATATTTGATCCCAACTCCACNCACACACAAACAGATAAATAACCCCCTGAAAGTCCACAATGACTGAATCATAACACATACTATCCTCTAGCTAGCTTCGGCCATGACTTCACAGTCCACAACCATGAAAACATCCTGCTCTTGAGAGCTCCCAGTCTCCAATTCCATAAAATACACGAATCACCATATCTGATCCCAACTCCACTGCTAGAATATCTAACTCATCTCTCATACACGATCATCCCATGAGGAATACTTCTAAAATTCTTTTGTGCCACATAGCAAAATTTGAATATCAGCAATCGATAAACCATGAGAGTGTCGCAGTACCAGTAAAGTATCCATAAATCAAAACACATTGCCCCTTATCCGGCCATACCGATTAGTAATATCATTTGCCTAGCCATCTAAAACCGTCCATGCTTCCTACGAATTTATGTCCTTCCCTTCAAAACTGAACTGTGACCTTGCATATTCAAATCTCAATCCCACGCAATACACCGCGTCTACCATGCCATCTTGCAAAGAGTACAAAAATCTCATAATCAACTTTGAGTCACAAGCAGAATACATACACGATCAGTCAGAAACCTTCCATTTGATCTCATCCCGAAGAAACTTCCAATACGCAACATATTCCTCACGCCGGTAGGAAATATACCCCTCGAACCATAGTAAAAGCCATTGAGAACTCTTCGAAACCCATTTGCATACAACCAAGCTATCATAACCGAATATCTCTAACTCAACCCAGTCACGCAGGTCGCCAAAACCCAAGAGTATTGCCACGAAACACCTATGGAGGCTAGCCACATCATAAGTACCCAAAGAACCGATTATACCTGTTATTGTGTTGATCCAACCTACCACCATGCTGTCCTATTTCTCCAAGTCCCTTCCAAATTGCATTCAAATTGATACTTCTCCTTGCTAGAACACCATGATCCTTAACCAAAATTCACCACACAAGAGACCCTAGTATAAAACCACATCGCCCTAAGGCCTATAAGCCGATGACTTCCCTCTTAAGCACCCCCAAAGCACCATAACCGCGACACCCACTCTAAAAAGACCTAATATGAACATAAATCTGCTTCTTTCATCTTCTTGATGCTGAAATGCATAATCCACAATGGTATAAAAATGCCATAAGTCTCGACACCATCCAATGTAACTCTCAGTTTCTAGCCATATACAATTCTTGAAAATTCCAAATCGCTACATATAAATCTTGAATCCATTAGAACCATTCTCAAGAGTCATCCACTCTACTCAAATCTCAATTAAACCGACCAAATGGAACGAATGACTTGTGCCCCATTAGCACAACAACACCAAAGAAGTAACACTGCCTTAATACCACCGATCGAATTCATACTCTGTGTACACTACATCCTTCGCGAATAACCACTCAATTATTTTATGATTCTCATGATTTTCATATACTCCTAAAGTGCCATAACCCGCATCAAGAAATTTCCTTACTCGAGTCATTCTCGAACTCAACCTCTGCAAGCCATAACTAATCCACAAATATGCCTCAGACCAAAATTAAAATTTAACACATAACTATGAAATCAAATTGTCAATAGCAGGCTCCCCCACTTGGCTTAAAGCCATAAATTAAAATACTCTATAACTCATAATACACATACTCTATCACTATCATAATACTGTAGTCAGTATAACAAAAATTCTTCTCAAGCTCATACAACGCCAACCATAAAGATACCTCAATCATTTGTTAAGCTCGCATTCATTCTCTTAACACCAAGGTCAACTTTCTCAACCAGATTCAAATTCAAATCCTAACACATATGCCCCGTTGGCAGAAAAGAAACTCTCCACTCACATCATAAGTAATATACCTACGTAGATTACTCCGTAGGGGATAACCCACATGCTTAACCTTAAATCGGTATCTTGCTAAACCCTTTCGTAGTTACAATTACTATGAAATCACTTAATCTTTCTAAATCCAACTCATTAACCAGACATGAGAATTTAATTTGCCCCAAAATTTAACAACGTGAAAGATCCTTCAAAACATTAATACTCAAGACTGTACGTCACATCAAAATGAAAATCAAGCACCCAATGGCCTTTCCTTTACATTTCAAAGAAATCCTTCTTGTCACATTCAAACAATCTGAACACATCTCGCAGTCACATCACACTCACCACATAGCCATTCCACCACTCATCGAGCCACAAATTCTACTCGTAGGGACATTACCTGACATATGAGTCCAATTATACAAGTTACCACTAAAGCTACCGAGATCAAGCTGCAGTCTAAACATGGCCTCTAGTCCTCCAGACTGGTCCTTTACCAAAACACAGAATACACATCTCAAACCTCGTTCATAGAATCACAAGCTGCCAGCACACAACCGATACTGAGCGCTCACATGCGCATACGAATGCATGGAAGGAATTTAAAGAGTTACGCTTTAAGATGAATCAATACCGCACGATAAGGAATGAAAGATGGGAAGTATATCCTAAATGTCATGTAGCCTCTCGAAGATAGGTATGGACGTCATCATACTGATTCGTAAGACTCTACTAGACACTTGCTCATGACTTGTAGAACCTATGAACCTAGGGCTTTGATACCACCTTATCACGACCCAAAATCTAACTAGTCGTGATGGCACCTAACCCAACCCACCAGGTAAGCCATTAACCACTAACCAATTCCAATAACAATAAATAAAGCAATTAAGTAAAGAAATTATCTGAATATTTTACATTCTCCAAGAACTGGTAGTACAAATCATGAGCTTCTAAGAATAGAGTCTACAAAGCGGAAATAAAATCAATCCAGCTCCCATCGAACACAGCAACATCAGCTGTCAATATTTGCACGCAAGGTGCAGAAGTGTAGTATGAGTACAACCGACCCCATATACTCAATAAGTAACAAACCTTACCTTAGGTTAAAAGTAGTGACGAGCTAACAAAAAGGTCGGGTCCAACACCAATATTCCACAACAGTGTATAACAGCATAGTGCAATAACAAAAGAAGAATCTTAGAAATAAAAGGCTCAATTCGTTCACAGTTCCAGAAAAATAGGCATTCCTTTTCAAGTATCTCAGTGAAAATCCAAATCTTTTACCGAAAAGCCAATATACGAGTAAGTTTGAAAACTGTGATTTTTTCCAAAACTCCTTTCAACAAATAGTAAGATGTTTCATTTTCAGATAGCATAAGGAAGGTACTTTTCTATGCCTAAATGTCAAGATATAGGTAAAATCATAAATGTCCCCAAAACAGGGTAGCAGAAGGAAATACACCTCTATGCATGTATCTTAAGTACGCATGTCAAATGCAATGCATCCCGATGATGAGCTCATGTACTCACACTCTAAGAGTACTCAATCTCACTGTCTCGCATTCTCTCTCACTATGCTCAGCACACTCAAACACTCAGCATTGTACCATACCCGCTGCGGCGTGCAGCCCGATCCCTATTTATAGTCGACTGTGCTCACTGGGGGTGTGCAGACTCCGGAGGGTCTCCTTTCAGCCCAAGCACTATAATCTGCACGGATAACTCATGTGTCGCACGGACAACTCACGCACTATAATATCAACATCTAGAATCGCACGGACAACTCACGTGCTATAATATCAACATCCTCACAAACAAGCCCCCCGGCCTCACTCAATCGTCAATCTCTCCAGTCTCACTCACGGGCTCACAATGTCATGAAACTAGCCAGACCATAATGATATGATGTATCAATAAATAACTGAGACTGAGATATGATATAAATTCATAATTTTGTCTGAGTACGAAATATCAATGAAATCAGTGTGATGACAGTAAGAAACAACCACTATGAGTCCAAACAATATCGGCATAATTCCTAACCATGATATATAGCATGATTGACAACTTAACTACTTTGTCACATGGTAAAAACACAGATATCAACAAAGTAGGACCACTATACAGTTCCATGGATACAATAGAGTCCCAATTCACATGGTGTACGCCCACACGCCCGTCACCTAGTATGTGAGTCACCTCAATACCAATCACATAACACGTATTTCGGGGTTTCATACCCTCAGCACTAAGATTAGAAGAGTTACTTACCTCGAACAAGCCAATTCCAACACCGAGCAAACCAAGCGATGCTTCAAATTCATCTCGCGCGTTCCGACCTCCGAATGGCTCGAAACTAACCAAAAACAACCCAAATACATCAAACAATGCTAAAGGAACCAATCCCAATCGAAAAATATTAAATCTTGAATCAAAAGCCCAACCCGGGCCCGCACCTTAAAATCCGATAAAATTTACAAAATCTGACAACCCATTCAATTATGAGTCCAACCATACTAGTTTCACTTAACTCTCACTCCATTTTGATATTCAAAACTCGAAAATTCATATTATGAAACTTTAGGCCAAAACCCCCAAATTTCTCTTCAAATTCATCAACCAATTGCTAGAAACGAAGATAGATTCATGAAATATAACCAAAACTGAGTAGAGAAAACTTACCCTAATTCATATGCTGAACTTTGCTCCATAGATCGCCTTCATCCGAGCTTGAAAATGTAAAAATAAAACCAAAATCGCGAACCCTTGTATATAACATTCTGCCCAGCACTTCCGCATTTGCGGACAATTCGTCGCACCTGCGACCACCGCTTTTACGAAAACACTTCACACCTGCACTGCCCGGCTTCCTCAACATTTCCGCTTCTATGACTCCCTGCCCGTATCTGCGCAATCGCTGATGCGAAAATCCCATCGCACCTGCAACCTTTGCTGACNTACCCTCCAACTCCGCACCTGCGCTCGAGTTGCCGCACCTGCGGCATCGCATATGCGCCCAAATCTCCGCTTCTGCGGTCTTCCTCATCCAGTTGTCATCTCGCATCTGCGACGCCTTTGTCGCTTCTGCGGTCATCGCACCTGCGCAAACAAACCGCAAGTGCGATCATACTAGAACCAGCAGCCTTCAGCTTTGCACATGAAGTGAAAATGATCTGAACCTCGTCCAAAACTCATCTGGCCCCTCGGAACCCCGTTCGAATATACTAACAAGTCCAATAACATAACACGAACCTACTTGAGGCCTCAAATCACGCATAACAACATCGAAACGATGAATCGCACTTCAAATCGAAATTTATGAACTTTGAAACTTCAACTTCCACAACCGATGCCTAAACCTATCGAATTACGTCCAATTGACCTCCATTTTGCACACACATCACATTTCACATTAAAGACCTATTTCAATTTTCAGAATCGAATTCCGACCCGGATATCAAAAAGTCAACCCTAGTCAAATTTCTCCAAAATTCAACTTTCGCTATTTCAAGCCAAATTTCACTATGGACCTCCGAATCACAATCAGGATGCGCTTCTATGTCCAAAATCATTCAACGGAGCTAACGGAACTATCAAAATTTCGTTCCGGGTTCAAATTTACAAAAAGTCAAATTCGGTCAACTCTCCCAATTTAAATCTTCGACAATGAAATTCATTCTTCCAATTTGATTCTGAATAATCTGAAAATCAAAACCGACGATTCACATAAGTTATAATGCATCATACGGAGCTACTCAATTACTCATGTCCGTAAACTATCGAGCGAAGTGCAAATACTCAAAACGGTCGATTGTGTAGTTACAATTAGAGTGTGTGAGGAAGTGTGCCATCCGCATAAAGGCAATAAATTTCGCATTAATAAGCTACGGTAAGTGCTTTGCAGTGGTCAGCATATATTGGTATTAAAACAAGCTTTAAAAAAAATAGATAGTCTATAGTTCGTTTTAAGTAATTTATTTATTAATATTGATGTACACTTTCTACTTGGTGGTGAAAAGTTGAGTTAACTAGATGATGAGAAAGCTGTCTTTTAAATGGAGTTATTTTTGACGTTTTACTGTAGTAAAAAACTAAAATTGCTAGCTTATGAAAATTTTAAAAAATATTGCTTTGAAAACGGTAGTACATTTTTAGGAGTTTGAAAACATCAACTCTATAATGTCTTCTCAATTCAAAAGTTTTTTTTGAAATCTCTATCAATTTTATGCAAGATTTTCATACAACGGAATTATTAAAAAAGTTCTTGTAAGTCTGACAATTGTTTTTAAGATCTATCAAATAATCTTTTTAATGATTTTTATCTAACGTTGTGCAACTATTGAGCACATAAGGACAATTAGAAATGACAAAATAACTTAAGGGGCCTTTCTTGAGCTATATGCAAGACAATCAATCATGATGAAAATTTTTATTGGAAATCCAAGTGTTTTAATTGTAAAAGATTTAGACACAAGCAAAACAATTGTAGGTTTAAAAAGGAGCAAGTAAGTATGGCACAAAAGGAAGAATATTATAAAATAAAGATTGTAAAGTAAAGATAAGTACAGAGAGAAACTGATATATTATTCAAACTTCAAACTTATGTACATAATGAACTCAAAACTCTTCTATTTATAGAAGAAAGGAAGTAGCTGTGAGGCTTTTCAGGAAGCAGCTGCAAGGCTTTTCTTTAGTTGCTTGTAAGTTGTCTGCATGAACTGCTTGCAACCTGCCCGTTTAATAAGAAGTTGTTGCAAATCATCTCATTGAGTTGCTTGCAACCTGCCTGCATCAGCGGCTTGTAGATAAACTTCAACAGAATATTAAATGGATAATCTTCTTCAGGAAGATTATCTATAGCGGAGTAATAAATGGACATCCATAATATAATATTTTCATAACACATCCCTTGCATGTTCATTAAAAGATAATGTGCCTCGTTAAAACCTTACTAGGAAAAACCCAGTGGGAAAAATCCTAGTGAAGGAAAAAGAGTACACATATTTAGTAATACGCATTTCTAGCTGACTCATTAAAAACCTTATAAGAAAAACCCCAAGGGAAAAAGCTTAGTAAGCAAAAAAGAGTACATCGCGTATTTCACTCCCCTTGATGAAAACCTTGTTTCAAATATTTGAGTCTCTACATTCCAATCTTGTATACCATCTTCTCAAAAGTTAAAATTGGCAAAGATTTAGAGAACAAATCTGTTGGATTGTCATTTGAACAGATTTATTGCACATCAATGTCACCATCTTTTTGAAGATCATGTGTGTAGAATAATTTTGATAAAATATGCTTCGTTCTATCTCATTTTATAAATCCTCCCTTCAATTGGGCTATGCATGCAGCATTGTCTTCGTATAAAATTGTGGGTCTTTTCTCACACTCCAAACTATATTTTTCTCGAATAAAATGAATTATTGATCTCAACCATACGCATTCCCTACTTGCTTCATGAATAGCTATTATCTCAGCATGATTTAAAGAAGTAGAAACAATAGATTGCTTTGTGGAGCGCCATGATATGACATTAGTTGCACATGTAAACATGTACCCGGTTTGAGATCTAGCTTTATAGGGATCAGATAAATAACATGCATCTGCATAACCAATAAGATCTGCACTATCTTTGTTAGCATAAAACAAACTCATATCAAGAGTTCCCTTTAAATATCGCAATATATGCTTAATCCCGTTCCAATGTCTCCGTGTAGCAAAAGAACTATATCTTGCTAGTAAATTAACAGAAAATGCTATGCCAGGCCTTGTAGTATTAGCAAGATACATTAGTGCACCAATTGCACTAAGATAGGGTACTTCGGGACCAAGGAGTTCTTCATCCTCTTCTGGAGGTTGGAACCAATCCTTATTCACTTCAAATGATTGAACAACCATTGGTGTACTCAATGGGTACGCTTTGTCCATATAAAAGCATTTTTAGACCCTTTCTGTATAGGCGGATTGATGGATAAAGATATCGTCTGCTAAATGTTCAATTTGCAGACCAAGACAAAGTTTTGTCTTTCCAAGATCTTTCATCTCAAAAATTTTCTTAAGCTATTCAATTGCCTTTTGGAGCTCTTCTGGAGTTCCAACAAGATTTATGTCATCAACATAAACAGTAAGTATAGAAAATTCTGAAGCCATTTTCTTTACAAAAATACATGGACAAATAACATCATTTATGTGACTCTCTTTCATCAAATATTCACTGAGGCGATTATACAATATGCGCCCATATTTCTTTAAACCGTACAAAGATCTTTGTAATCTGATTAAGTACATTTCTCGAGATTTTGAATATGCTTCAGGCATTTTAAATCCTTCAGGAATTTTCATGTAAATTTCATTAGCAAGTGACCCGTACAGATAAGATGTAACCACATCCATTAGATGTATTTCAAGTCTTTCATGTAAGGCTAAACTGATGAGATATCGAAATGCTATGGCATCCATAACGGGTGAATATGTTTCTTCATAATCGATTCGAGGTCGTTGTGAGAATCCTGGTGCGACAAGGCGAGTCTTGTATCTTTCAACTTCATTTTTATCATTCTTTTTTTGTACAAAAACTCATTTATGACCAACTGGATATATACCAGCAAGTGTTTGGACTACTAGTCCAAAGACCTCTCTTGTAGCAAGTGACTTCAATTCCGATTGAATTGACTCTGCCATTTTGGCTAATTAGATCTTTGTCGACATTCTTCGACTGATCGGGGTTCAAGATCCTCACTATCTTGCAAAATGTTAAGTGCAACATTATATGCAAAATTATTATCCTCCACTATTTCAGATCGATTTAAATTAATCCCTTCACCAGTAGAACTTATTAAAAGCTTCTCACTCACTTGAGTCTCGGGTTCATTGATTTCTTCAGAAATCTCAGAACTAATCAGATCTTGGATCTCTTCAGGAGATCTCTTCATAGTATCATTATCATTTGTCGATTTTATTTTTCGAGAATTTTGATTCTTAGAACCCAAAGGCCTACCATGCTTCAGGCGTGCTTTACGTTAACTAGCTCTCATGCTAGTATATGGTCTTGCTGGGACATCAATTCGGATAGGCACATTCTCTGCAGGGATATTATCCTTTTCAAATCAGTAAATGCGTCTGGCATTTGATTCGCTATATTTTGTAAATGGATGATCTTCTGGACCTCCTGATTACATATAGGGGTACGTGGATCAAAATGAGATAACGATAAAACTTTTCACACAATTTCTCTTTTGATTTCCTTTTTCTCTCCCCCTAATTATGGGAAATTTGTTTCATCAAACTGATAATCTGCAAATCGAGCAGTAAATAAATCTCCCATCAATGGTTCAAGATAGCGAATAATAGAGGGTGATTCAAACCCAACATATATTCCTAACCTTCTCTGAGGGCCCATTTTATTGCGCTGTGGTGGTGCTACTGACACATATACAGCACATCCTAAAATTTGTAGATGAGTAATATCTGGTTCATGACCAAAAACTAATTGTGATGGAGAATATTTATTATAATGTGTCGGTCTGAGACGGATAAGTGATGTTGCATGCAAGCTAGCATGGCCCCAAACAATAGTGGGCAATTTTATTTTCATAAGTAGTGGTCTTGTTATCAATTGCGGGCATTTAATAAATAACTCTGCAAGGCCATTTTGAGTATGAACATAAGCTACAGGATGTTCAACTTTTATCCCAACTGATAGACAATAATCATCAAAGCTTGAGATAAGAATTCTCCAGCATTATCAAGACGAATAACCTTTATAGGATAATCTGAGAATTGCGCCCTTAATCGAATTATTTGGGCTAATAGCTTTACAAATGCCAGGTTGCGAGATGATAGTAGGCACGCATGAGACCATCTTGAAGATGCATCTATTAGGACCATAAAATATCTAAACAACCCACTTGGTAGGTGAATAGGTCCACATATGTGATGGCCCAAAATATTATCTTACTTTAAGCATTCATTTCTATTTTCTATGACCTCGAAAAGCACTATTCATCGTTCCTTGACTTGCGTGCACAGTCCGAATAATTTTCCGAAAATATTTTATATGAAAAATTGATTAAAATATGATATAGAGCTTTAAAACTAAATTGAGTTGACTTTGGTCAACACTTTGAGCGAACGGACCTGGATCAGTATTTTGACAGTTCCAGTAAGTCCGTTTCGTGATTTGAGACTTGGGCGTATGCCCGGAATCGAATTCGGAGGTCCCTAACTCAAATTATCGTTATTTAACGGAAACTAAAAATATAAAGGCTAAAGATTTCCAAAGTTTGACTGCGGAGTTGACTTTATTGATATTGGACTCAGATTGAGATTCTGAAATTTGGAATAGCTCTGTTATGTCATTTATGACTTGTGTGCCAAATTTAAAGTCATTCCGGATTCATTTAACATATTTCGGCACAAGTTTTATAAATTGAAAAGTTTGAAACTCATAAGTCGGAATCGAGGTATAAATTATGATTTCGATGTTGTTTGGCGTGATTCCAAACCCCGAGTAAGTCTGTATTATGTTTCGGGACTTGTTGGAATTATCGGACGGGGTCCCGAGGGGCTCGGGTGAGTTTCAGGATGGTTTCAGACCATTTCTAGGCCATTTGTAGCTGCTGGTTTTTGGCTATAGCAGTATGTTATGCGATAGCGGGTAATTGTCCGCGATCGCGATGAGTAAAATGGTAGAAATTGACCAGTGCTTATCGATCGCAAATGACCTTTCACGATCGCGTAGAGGAAACTTCTGCTGCACTGACTCAAATTTGGAAGCTTATATCTCGCAATCTATAAGGAATTTGGAAATAATACAAGTTGTAGACCTTTGTGTCTAGTTTTTATAAAAGTAAACCATTTGGAATTTGGAGTTATGTACAAAAAGTTATGGTTGGTAAACTACAATCTGTCCGGGAAGATATTTGGAAATCACGAAGAAAAAATTTGTGTTGCACATGGTTGACTTTGGAAACTTATATCTCGAAATCTATAAGGAATTGGGAGATGACGAAAACATGAAAATTGTAGATATTGGTGTCTAGTTTTTAGAAGGATAAACCATTTATTATTTGGAGTTTTGTATCAAAAGTTATGACTATTATACTAGAGGTTGTCCGAAAGAGTTAGAGAAGGCTGTTGGAAAGATTGTTCTTCGCGATCGCGGAAGAATGGTTGTGATCACATAGAGTAAAAAATGCTGGAAATATTTTTTTGCTTCGCGATCGCGGAAGTTTGGCCACGATCGCATAGGGTAAATGACTGGGCAATAGAACTTAAATTCTGAAAATGGGACTTCATCCTATTTTTTACTTCTCATGATTTTGAGCTCGGGTAAGATGATTTTTGGGCGATTTTTACGGAAAAACATTGGGGTAAGTGTTCCTTATCCTATATTGATTATATTTCATGATTCCATACTAATTTACATCATGTATCCGTGAATTTATGAAAGCAAAATGAAATTTTTATAAAAATTTCTAAAAATATAAAATGAAGATTTGAAGGTCAATCCGATGTTGGAATTCAATAATTTTTGTATAGTTTAACTCATCTCGGAAAATGTGTTCGGATTTCGTAAGTTTTTCCGAGATTCGCAATGAGGGGGCCACTGATAAATTTTTAGATGAATTTTAAATTTTAATCCAAAAAATTAGTAAATTCATATGGAATTAATTCCCACAATTTGTATTGAGTATATTGAATTGTTTATGACTAGATTTGAGGATTTCGGACACGAATTCGTGAGACAAAGGTTTATTGGAATCTTGCATTTGGTTGCAAAGCGGGGTAAGTGTCGTGGTTAACCTTGACTTGAGGGAGTAGGTCTTATTTGTCTATTTGCTACGTGATTTAATGTGCGTGTACAACGTATATGTGAAGTGACGAGTACTTATGCGTTCTGGTTGAGTCAAAGCATGCGGGTGGAATTTGTTTATTGTGAATAATTGCCTATTTAATTAAGATATTCCTTCTTAAGTTTATTATTAATTATTTTATCATTATTCATGAAATTATTATTCATTTAATAATTGTTGAATATTTTAAAAGGTGAAATCGGTATTCTGGTATTGAATTGATTGATACATGTATATCCCCGCATTTAAATACTCTTCTGAATTTATATTATAATTTTTATGGTAAAGAAGAGTGTAAAAGCACGAAGGGTAATGCCATACCATTTTTATTATTTATAATATCATTATCATGGTAAGAAAGAGTGTAAAAGCACGAAGGGTGATGCCGTGTCATTTTCAGAGAGAGTAAAAGCACGAAGGGTAATGTCGTGATATTTTTATTATTTATAATATCATTATCATGGTAAGGAAGAGTGTAAAAGCACTAAGGGTGTTGACCTGCCATTTGTGAGTGTAAAAGCATGAAGGGTGATGCCGTGTCATTTTCAGAGAGAGTAAAACCACGAAGGGTGATGCCGTGTCAAAAGAGAATTAAAGCATGAAGAGTGATGTCATGCCAATTATTATTATTTATTTATCAGTTTATGGGAGGAATGAGAGTAAAAGCACGAAGGGTGGTGCCGTTCTATTTTCATATCATCAGTTGCTCATTTTATTGTTGATGAATTATTTGGATGCTAAGTGATAATTCTCATGCTGAGATTATTATATCAACCCCCTTCGCATGTTCCCTCCCAAATTTATAAAGTATTATTTATTGTTTTATTGTTGCTTCGTATTTGTATATACTTGTACAAGTTGTTTACGTACGTGTCATGTTATAGTCTCGTCACTACTTCGTCGAGGTTAGGCTTGACACTTATGGAGCACATGGGGTCAGTTGTACTCATACTACACTCTGCACTTCTTGTGTAGATTTTGGAGTTGATCCCAGTAGCGTACCATAGACATGCTCGGATTCAGCTGCTCAGAGGAGACTTGAGGTATAACTGCACAGCGTTCGCAGTTCTGAAGTCCCCTACTATCTCATCTCAGATGTATATTATCTTTCAAACAACTTGAATTTTATTCAGATCTTTATTTGTATTATTCTAGTAGCTCGTGCACTTCTGACACCGGATTCAGGGATGTATTTTGATAATTCGGTATTTATGGTCTTCCGCACTTTACAGTAATTGACTGCTATTTAATTAAATTTGCTTTAAAATAGTTAAGATTATTTTAACGTTGGCTTGCCTAGCAAGTGAAATGTTAGGCGCCATCACGATCCTAAAGGTGGAAATTTCGGGTCGTAACAACATATATCCCCAAGTATACGTTCTAAAAAGGCTGGGTATTCAATGCCAACTTTCATTGGTGATGGTCTAGTGATCATTTTGCCTTGATAACAAACATCACAGGAAAATTCATTATTTGTAAGAATCTTCGGTTCTTTAATGGATGCCCACTCGAATTTTCAGTAATTCGTCTCATCATTATTGATCCAAGATGGCACAAACGGCCATGCCAAAGCACAAAAATATTTGAATCAGTAAACGTTTGGTTTACGAGAGAGTGTGCTTCAATTGTACTAATCTTTGAATAGTATAAGCCAAAAGATAAAGTTGGTAACTTTTCTACAATGCACTTCTAGCTAGAAACATTCTTTGTAATACAAAGATATTCTATATTCATTTCATTTGTCGTCTCAACATGATACCCATTTCGGCGGATATCTATAAAACTCAACAAGTTTCTTCAGAACTTGGAGGAGAATAATGCATTATCTATTGTAAGTTTTGTTCCCTTGGACAGAAATATAATGGCTCTTCCAGAGCTTTCAATCAAACTTATATTACCAGAAATTGTTGAAACAATTGTTTTTTTCTTATGCAAATAAGAAAAGTATTTCTGATCCTTGAATATGGCATGAGTTGTTCCACTATCAATTACACAAATATCTTTATGATTGGTCTTTGATCCAAACATAATTTGAGGATTATCCATATTCTTAAAAATGACATAAATAAAATATATTATAGTAAACATCATTATCAAAGCATAACTTTTATTTATGTATAACAATTACATAACCATACTATCTATTACAAACAACCAAAATTAAAATATTTACATTTCTACAGATTCACCACCGATCACATGACTTGTTTCTCCTTCTGGGAGTGCAAAGTAATCAACTACATCTAAATACATGAAGTCTAAATTATCTTGAGAAATAAAATTTGTTTCAGCATTTTTCTCTGCCTTCTTTAAGGTGGCTTGATAAAGCTCAACCAGGTGCTTTGGCGTACGACAGGTACGTGACCAGTGCCATTTTTCCTACAAATCTGTAGCATGCATTTTTTGCATTTGTTGCTTGGATAGCTTCATGTTTTTGTTCCTTCCTTTTTCACTGCTGATGTTGAGGAGGGTTCTTTGGTGCATTATTATTACCATGATTAGAGTTTCTTCCCCGACCACGGCCATGACCACGACTGGGTCCACGACCTCTTCCACGCTTAGCTTGGTGGAAGTTCGTCTCATTCACTTCAGGAAATGGACAAGAACCAGTTGGCCGGCTTTCATGATTTTTCATTAATAGCCCATTTTGTTGCTCGGCTACAAGAATATGTGAGATAAGTTCAGAATACTTTTTGAATTCCATCTCTCGATATTGCTGCTGCAAGAGCATATGCGAGGTATGAAAAATGGTAAAAGTTTTCTCCAACATATCATGATCAGTAATATTATCACCACATAATTTTAATTGGAAAATAATTCTGAATATAGCAGAGTTATACTCACTGATAGATTTAAAATCTTGTAGCCTTAAATGAGTCCAATCATATCGTGCTTGTGGAAGAACGGCCATCTTCAGGTGGTCATATCTATCTTTCAAATTATTCCACAGTATGACTGGATCTTTAACAGTAAGATATTCCATGTTCAGGCTCTCGTTAAGGTGATGGCGTAGGAATATCATTGCTTTGGCACGATTTTGATTTGATGCCTGATTTTTGTCCTTGATGGTGTCTGCCAGACCCATCGCATCAAGATGAATTTCGGCATCAAGCACCCAAGACATGTAGCTTTTGTCTGATATATCCAGGGCTACAAATTCAAATTTAGAAAGATTTGACATTATTTAGAAAAAGAAAGTTCGTACCTATGATACTTTCAAAGTATTTGCTCGAGATGGCAGAATCTCGTGTTGATAACGTGTTATAAAATAAAGACTGTAAAGTAAAGAAAAGTATAGAGAGAAACTGATATATTATTCAAACTTCAAATTTATGTACATAATGAACTGAAAACTCCTCTATTTATAGAAAAAAGGAAGTAGCTGCGAGGCTTTTCAGGAAGCAGCTGCAAGGTTTTTCTTTAGCTACTTGTAAGCTGTCTGCATGAGCTGTTTGCAACGTGCCTGTTTAATAAGAAGCTGTTGCAAATCATCTCATTGAGTTGCTTGCAACTTGCCTGCATCAGCTGCTTGTAGATAAACTTCAACAGAGTACTAAATGGAATTATCTATAGCGAAGTAATAAATGGACATCCACAATATAATATTTTCATAACAAAGACACTCTTTTTCAAAAATTAAAATGAAGGCACCAAAAATAAGTTAGTCAAAGAAATTGGTGAGAAGTGCATCGATAATTTGAAGTTGGTGACAAGTACATTAATAACCGGAAGTTGACGAGAAGTATATTGACCGTTGAATAGAAATGATTCATGATTTCAAGTTTAAGATTTGCATTGGAAAAAGGTACTACAACACAAAATTAAAGGCGACCAACTTCCCAAGTGACCAACTAGATACCTTTAGTTGTATGAA
>AWOL01S0024222.1:0-23803 GCA_000715115.1 Nicotiana otophora
ACATAATGAACTGAATTCTACTCTATTTATAGAAGAAAGGAAGCTGCTGTGTAAGCTGCTACTACAAGCTGCTGTGTAAGATGCTGCTGCAAGCTGCTGCTGCAAGCTACTGTGTAAGCTGCTTGTAAGCTGCTGTGTAAGCTGCTTGTGCCAGATATAGATAATCTTCTATCATGAGTAATATTTATCCATAACGGAGTACCGAAAGGATAAGCTTATTCAAGAGGCTTATTTCCAATAGAGTACTAAATAGATAAATATATTTACGGCGGAGTCTTATATTGATAAAACTTCTTCGGGAAGCTTATTTACAATAGAGTATTAAATGAATATCCATAATATAATATATTCATAACAACTTGGATATTATGAATTTTCGATTTTGAGGTATAAGTTGAGATGTTTCTACTTTTTACAAAAATAAATATCCAAATGAAATACTCATGTTAAATTGCCTGAAAAGTTCTCCATTCTTGACGCAATCATTCAAATAAAGTATTCAAGTAATAAAATTATTATTAATAAAATACAACAGAGACATTAATACGGCCGATAAGAAGCAGCAATAGTAAAATCATATCCAAATATAAAGTATTATGACAGTAACTTAGTAATTAATATTGAATATATAAGATAATATTTAATGGGTAGGGTATTGAACTTATTACTACTAGCATATGGATAATTGACTAAATATAAAGTATAAAAAATTCGAATTTTCGGATATTCAAAAATCCGAAGTACCAAATCTAATATCCAATCCGAAATCTAAAAATTTTAAAAATTAAATCTAAAATCCAACCCGTAATCTGAAAATTCAAAAAATTCAGATTTCGAATTTGTCCCAATTTTGCCCACACCTAATTTCCTTGGCATTTTTTAGTTGGTCCTTTAACTCTGCCATGAATGTGTTTTGACATGAAGAATAATATTTTGTCAAAATACCTTTTCTTGATGAAATTATCTTAGTTGTTCAAAATATTTGTTCTAGGTAAATTTATATTTTAAGAGTAGTGATAAAATCACCTCCCGGCAAAAATCATTTTCTTTTATAATATCACTGCTTTGGCTACACATAACTTTTTTTAAGTCAATATTTAAACATAATAGTTTAGTTTCAATATTTAAGAATATCATCATGATATTATCAACCTATTCTATCCTCAACCTTGTGCGATTACCATGTATCACACACTTTTATATTTGCCCACATACTAAAACATAAGTTTTTTATTTTTATAAAAAATATTTTAATTATACTAAACACGCACTTAATGAAAAAGAATAAAATTCTAGAAATAAGTGACTAATAGGTGAGTCCAAACTCATGATAGGTTGTTTTTTCAAACTTAGCTCAGTAATAGGATGGGTTCTAGGTAGGGGAAATAAATGTGAATGCCATTGGCAATTCAAAAAAATTGGTATTAAAATGTGGAAAACAAATACTAGCC
The DNA here is from genome assembly GCA_000715115.1 of Nicotiana otophora. Classification (NCBI taxonomy): domain Eukaryota; kingdom Viridiplantae; phylum Streptophyta; class Magnoliopsida; order Solanales; family Solanaceae; genus Nicotiana; species Nicotiana otophora. The sequence goes on from AWOL01S0024222.1 coordinate 1,452, forward strand.
AGTCGAATTGAAAGCATTCTCTTAAGCTCGTTATGCGTTGAGAAGCACAGTAGTATGAAAACAATCTCATACAACTTGAGGTCACAAACTGGTTGATGGAACCAGCTAGGGAATTCATGAACTAGCAAAGAAGTTTATTGGCATGCTAAAATTTTGATAGGTCTTTTTATACCTCACAAGCTATATTAATTGATTGACGAATACTATCTCGATCTAGAAGTATCAAAGCGGTGCTTGTCAATGAAGCAGTATGAGCAGACATATTAAAAACTGGTATTATTGAAAGATAATAGTATTAACTCCGGGAGGGCATTAATGCTTTGGTACTACTTTCCTTCTAAGACGTTCATCTCCGATCTTAAGTAGACATATTATATTCTTCACTTAAGAGGGAGCTCTCATGCTGGTGAAAGCGTATTAATTTTCTAAACTTAAGGATTATATATGTTAAGCAATATATTATAGTAGGGACCAACAAAGATCATTCCCCAAACCTAAGGGACCATTTGAGTTAACAACTCTAATAATTAAAGAGCTTCATCCGACCGAGCTGCTTCGGCCGGAATAAATAATCATTCAACTTGCAAACTCTGTGAATCCCTTTCAATTTGTTGGAACAGCAAGTTGATGGAGTTGGAAGGTTCTAGAAAGCCATGGCGAGTGCTGGAGTTCTACAGTGGCATTGGTGGCATGCGATATTCTTTGCTCAAAGCCGCCGTCAACGCCATCGTTGTGGAAGCTTTCGACATAAACGACGTCGCTAATGACGTTTACCAGCACAATTTCGGTCACCGCCCCTTTCAGGTTTTTGAGAAAACTCACCACATAATTCTTTTTTTTTTTTTGTGGTAACGAGACAACTTCTATTTAAACTAGAAACTTACGAAATGCATTACATCATTCCTAATATTGGCATTTGTTCTCAGTTTAATAATTTTGTTTGTCTTTGCAGTAAAAGATTTTAATTATTCACTATTTATTAAAGGAACATGCGGCATGCTTAAGCTTTTTAGGTATCTTTTATTTTATGTATAGTAAGTAGAGAATAAGTTTATAGAGAAAAGTAAAAGTGAGTCCTCTATTACTACGTATGAAAAGTTCACTCTTTTATTATCACATGGATTAAAAACAATAATGTGAAATTCAATTTGAATTGGAGGGAGCATTTTAGTCTGTTGAATTTTATAGGAATGTAGCTGACAATGTGTACTTATCAAAAGAGAAAGTTACTAAAAATTTGTTCATCCATTGGTAGTTTCAGATGTTTTTATGACAATTAAATAATATTGGTAAAGTTTATGTTTTTGGATGACCTTAGGGTAACATTCAGACTCTGAATGCCACTGATCTTGACCGCTATAATGCTGATGCTTGGTTACTTTCTCCTCCTTGTCAGCCATATACTCGACAAGGTGATGAATTGTGTTCCCAATTTTCCCTTTTATTTTCGTGTTCTTCTTATTGCCATATTAACTGAAACCTTTTTGTTACATTTTTGTGTCAGGACTCCAGAAAGGTTCCAGTGATGCACGGGCATCATCTTTTATTAAAATTCTGGAACTTATACCACAGCTATTGCAGCCTCCATCATATCTTTTTGTGGAAAATGTTGTAGGATTTGAGGTTTGTATCTTTCCAATCCATGCTCCATTCGACCACCTATATTTTACTAAGTCTATCCGACTATCTTCTGCTATACTTTTCAAAGATGGTCATCTTGGAATATGTAATACTTTTTCCTTTATTGCAGACTTCTGATACCCATGAGATATTGGTCGAAATATTGGAAAAGAATAATTTTGTTACACAAGAATTTATTTTGAGTCCGCTGCAATTTGAACTGCCATATTCTCGGCCTCGTTATTATTGCTTGGTATGTCTCTATGTCTTCCTCTTTGGTTTTTATCTAATATGGACTAGTATACATCGTCATCACATGTATGTTCTCATTCATTTTGCATGTTCTGGCCTTGTTTCATTTTTTCAAAGAGTTGTACATCTGTAACGTTGTTAATATTTTGGGAATGTATTACACTTATCAATGTGTTGAAATGGAATGAGCTGAATAGAGAGGAATAGTACCAACGGATTTCATATAGCCAACCCAACTAGTTTCTGATTGAGGTATAGTTAATTGATTGATGGATTACACTTTATGATTAATGAGAAGTGACTGAAGTGTATTATGGGAACTGACTGAAATTTCCTCTTAGAAAGCAAAGTCTTCTGTGGGAAACAGATTAATGAGGAGACAAAGAATAATTCAAGAAATTGGAAGAACTTGGGCAGTTTTCCTCTTTGGCTTATGAAGCTTACCCACATGTTTAAATAAAAGTTCTCTTTTTCCCAACAAATGGGAAAAGGATAGGTAGTTTTACCTACTGATTGTTGTTGATTCTTCTCAATTACTAAATCTGACATATTGAAACTTGTAAGTTGCATCTTTCACAATTTAAAATGAATTGTGCTCAAGTAAACATGTTGTGTGGAGCAAAGATTGCTGTATTTGAATAGAAAGTCAAAGGCATTGATCATATTTGGCATAGACGAGCAAAGATAAAATTCTTAGTCAAATGCTTAACATCCAGTAACTAATATGGTTCCACTTAACTTTCGAATTATATTTAGTATGCTATGGTTTTCTGTTAACGGCTTTCCTCAGTTACCTTATTTTATGTGCTTCAGTCATTACAAGTTCTTACATTTTAGATTATAGTTGGATACTTCGATTATAAAAACTTGGGCCGCGTAGTTGACAAACATTTTTTTGGTAAAAATGCAGTACTGTTTTGATTTTAGGCCAGACCTTTCTGAAGCACTTAATCTGTTCTAATGTTTCATTGTTTTGAGTTTCCCCAGAGCGGGGTTTGATCTAGCGGTAAGAGTGTAACATGTAATGTGTGGGTTAGGCGCACGTCGCGTGGTTGGACTATGTGGCAGACAAAAGCATGTATATTTAAATGGAGAAGGGTGAGGGAAGGGGGCGATCATCCGCCGAGTTTCGAACCCGCTGTCCTCAAGGATTTCTTGGTTATTAAAAAAATTGTAATTGTTTCAAGTTATCCTTCAGTTAGTCCATTTTTCATAGAACACATTCTGTCCCTTGAACCACAGGCAACAGACAACTATCTAGTATTGAAAACGTTTAGGTGACTTTATGAACAATGGCTTATAGATTGCAGAAGACATGCTTGAGTTGGAAAATAAATAATCAAGGCTTTTCGTCGTCATTATTTGTTAAAGACTAGTTTTTTTTTTTTTGAGAAGGAATACCTATATTTATCAGTTTTGTTAAAGACTAGTTAGACATGGGAGTTTAGTATAACACAAATGTGGCTTATTGGGGCGACCAAAAAGTATTTCATAGTAAGTTCTATACTTGTGTATATAATGCGATCGACTAAGAGTTATTGATCATTTATTTATTTATTTTGCAAAACACAAATTTGAATCGACTGGAAATACTTTACTGCAGGCCAAAAGGAAACCTTTATCCTTTGAAGTCCCTGAATTTAACAATCAGCTTCTTCGGACCCCTGGCCCTTTACTTGGACAGACTGAAAGCACAATGGAAAAGGAACAGCTGCAATCGGCAGAGTACTGGGATGAGCTGCTTCAAGCTTGTCAACCTGTGGATGATTTTCTTGTATTTAAAACTTTTGGCAAGGGGGAGGACTCATCAACTTATTCTTTCCATGCCAATGACTCTGCAAAATCAGATAGAAGTGATGAGGAGAATAATGTGTACTTTGTTCCATCAAGCTTGGTAGAGAGATGGGGAAGTGCCATGGGTATCCTTCTTCCTATTGATTCCCACTCCTTCCTCTGTTTCTTATGCCATAATATAGCTTTCTCTGCTTGTCAGTTATTGCAGGGGTGTATCCTTAAAATATTATAGATATTGTTTATCCTCATTCAAAGCGTTGCTGTTGTTTTACAAAAAGCTATTACAGATATGTGAAGGGTACTGGCTCCCTGCTGGCAACTGTCCAGGTAAAGCTTTAAAGTATGTCATGGTGTTCACTTTTCTCCTTGAATATGTTTTCTTTTTTCTCTTATCTTTATAATATAATATAACAATTAAGAAAGAATCCCTGTAGCTTCTGAAAAGTGGTTTATAATCTTATTTCTTCTTTTGCTACTTTATGGGATTACCTTGATATTTCTTGTTTAGGCATTCATAGAAATGGAGAAGGACACTGAATAACTGAATGCAAGTTTGTGGTAATTCTAAGGAACATAAGATGTCAGACATGCAACTATGATTCCGCGTATCATGGAGGATATATTGATTACTGCTCATTTCCGTAGCCCATTACAATAAGTGCTCGTTTGGGTGGTTATTATGGAGAATTAATCCGTATAAAACTCAGCATTGTTTTGTACATCGTTTGATTACTAGTTTGTTTTTCCTCATAAATTATACTTGTATAAGTTATGCGGGAAATTATGTATTATTTTATGTCGGATAGGATGTGGAATAACAATATGGGTATTAGCAGACTTGGATTAATAATTCAACAAGAAATATCTTTGCACTATAATCCCCGGATAACTTATTCCTACACTACTTATTCCTAAACTGATCTTTGAACCAAACAACCCCTAAGTAGTTCCACATTCTTTATAATTTTACGAGAGATCTATTCCTTCTCTTTTATGCCTCCTTCTGTATTTTCATAAATTGAAAACCCCTACTTGAGCGTGTTGTTTCTATGAGACATATGTACATCCTGTTAACAGTGATCACATAGGTTCTTTTTAACTGCAAGTTGTGGAGCCTCTCTTCCCTCTCTCTCTCTCTACAATGAATTTGTTGTAGATGTCAGACATTACACTATTAGGAGCAGTTTTAGCATCTAAGGATGTTCTAGCAGTCAATGAAATTGGAATGAAGACTGTAAGAGACAGAAATTTTACATTATGTTAAATACAACTTGTAATACTTGTGTAAGGATGGTCACTGCTTGCCAAGGTGGCATTTGTGGGGCTCAAAATAATGCATCATTCACATCTCCCTCTTTCAAATAAGAAGCAGTCGGTTTGTCGAATCTCAACTTTGAGGATCTTTGGATTTGTGGCGGCATTATTGTATTTTGGAGGCTGAAATTGGTTAGTTTAATTGCAATTTGGTTATTACAGTACTAAACTCATATGTATTTAGTAGTTTTACATTTTTCGTAACTTGGATGCTTCACTTCAATGCTTTTCGCTTCAAGCCCCATCAACGCCGTCATTTTTTGCGCTTTTCGCTTTTAAAAACAGTTCTCTCCAGTGATTTCATGGGGTACCATTTCATAAATCCAGGAAAAGACAGAGAAAAGAACACCTTCACTGCAGGATCTGTGTCTAAGATACTTCACACCTAGGGAGGTATTCATTCTCTTCAGTTCATGAACTACTTCTCTCTTCTTAATTCTTAGCTTTCTTTTGGGAAATAAAGCAATATAGATTCAAGATATCTCATGCCTCTTGATATTGTAGGTTGCAAATTTGCATTCTTTTCCGGAAGACTTCCAGTTTCCACAACATATCAGTCTTCGTCAACGGTATGTCTTTTTTCCCAGTACTCATACTTCAATAGTAATGAATCATTTTTTTCTTTAACTCTTGTGATTTTATAGTTCAATTGTTAGTGTATAGTAGTTGTTTGTTATTTATAGAAGCTGATATTGCATAGGCCATAAGGACATTGTGGTTGGACTGAAATTTTAGAAAAATTTCCATGTCCCTGCCCTGCTACAAACAGTGTAATCCCTCCGCTCCATTTTATGTGGCGGGTTTTTCCTGGGCACCGTGTTTAAGAAAGAAGAAAGACTTTTTTTATGTGTAAAATTACTCTTAAAACTTGTGGTCTTAGACATGCCATGACATTTTTATGGCTATAAGAGCATATCATTTAATGTTAAAGAGTTTTCAAATATAGAACATGTCAATCATTTTGGAACATGCTAAAACAGAATGAGTGCCATATAACATGAAGAAGACGGAGTATATGATGATTCTGATCATTTAATTATTTGAATCGGTATAGAAGGCATGCAGACCTTATTTAAAACTCCATATTCTCAGAAGTGAACAATTAAATGAACAAACAAGTAAACATGGTAATACCACACCAAATTGCCGGAGATTGCCTTGTGAAATTAGCCTCGTCACTTTAATTAGCTTAAATGCTATCCTGACAAGAATCAGTGAGGAGGGCTAGGATTTACTTCACAAGATTTCAGCAATTTTTTTCTGGGTTTCATAAAAGAATTGCTTGCTAAGATATGCCTTTTGGTTTTCTGCTGCAGTTATGCAATGCTAGGAAACAGTTTAAGTGTGGGAGTAGTCGCTCCGCTGCTTCAATATCTCTTTATCAACCCTTCATGATTATGATTATGCTATTATCTGAAGCTTCATCCGTACAAGTTTTGCTTGATGAAAATTCACAGCCGACACATTTTCCCTGAACCTGATTGTCTAGTAGGATACACTATAGAAAAGCAGTGCTGCACGTTAATGCAGAAGAATGAACTGCAGCCTTCGCTTCAATGACTTTGGTTAAGAACAATTAATCCTAATCCAAGCGAGAGGGTTACATTTTGACTTCAGCAAACCGTGTTAAAGAGAGAGAACTGGAATGCTCTTTCTGTGTTCTGCTCATTGGCCTTGTGCATAGAATGGTTCTCACTGCACTCACAATACTTTGAAATGTATAAGATTGAAGCCATTGCTAACAGCAAGAATGCTGACCTAATTTCATATCCAAGATAAAGTGGGTTGGACTATCAAAATAGTAAAAGGTTGGATAGAAGTAAAACATTTGAATTAAACGAAAGGGGTTTCATCAATTCCTCATGAATGAACAGGCTAAAATGATCTATTACTTAATATTGTAACTTGTAAACCTTTAGATAAATATCTATTGCATGCAAATCCTCATGCCCGAAGCTGCCTCAGCGTTACTGCTTTTTCTTAAGAAAACATTTTCTAGAAAATTTATTTTTCATTGAACAGAGTATACGGTTTGTGAAATTGAGACCCAAAGAACTGAGGGTGTTGGCAGGCCTGTGACTGCTAGTGATTGAAACTAGCAGCTAAGTGTTTCCTGCTGCTGAATGCTAGTTCTGAGTTCGCTCTTGTTCTCCAGTGAAGTGGAGCGCGTTCTTTACCGTCGATTTAGCCGCATTCGCAATGTGCTATTTAAGTTGCTACATCATGTCATTTGTCCGCATATGAATAACTACGGAGTAAGTGTTGTGGACTTGTGGTCATCACCACAGGAGGTGAACCAAAACGTTCTTACAGGGATCTCGATGCATTGTCGATGTGCAACTTATACATTACTAATTACTTGTTCCCTCAGTACGAGCTGGTAGTTATGAGCAAGTGCTCATGTTGAAAGCCTTATTGGACTTTATCACCAATACCCGTTCTTTCTGATTCTGGATATTTTTAATGATCCTTTTGTTCATTCATCCTAAGGTTGTCTGGGCATGGGGTTTGCCTATTCTTGTTAAAGATACTTTCAATTTCTAAAAATCTGGTCGTCCACTAAGCAAAGCCCAATCTGGTATCCAACCACTAATAATTAATGTTTATTAAATAGAGCGGGACGAGAAGAAAACTATGTGATGTGTCTTTTCCTAAAAGTTGTGTCCATTCAAAATCGTAACTAACTTCTTCTTCCAACACAAATGCCACGAGTATAAATGCATAATAATATGTATAATCCTTGATATACAAATGCCCTGCAATCCGTTCTTATATCTCCAAAGTTAAATATGCATATTAACTCTATGTTAACGGTAGTGATCACTATCTCAACCTTTTTATCTTTAAAGTTCATGAATAGAAACGTAGATAAAATGTTACTGCCATTAGCATTTATACAATTATTGTTACTTTTCTAAGATATATAGTAGCTTTGTTAAGTTTTTAATAATTATACTATTTACATTAAAAATACAAACTATGGAGTACCATTGTTATGTTATGGTAACTGACTGATATATCTAGGTTCGATATTTGTCATTTTTTACTTTTGGTAACTGGCTAACTGGTTAGGATGCTAAGTCAATAGGTTAATATCTATTGCACAAGGAAAGTTTCCAATCAGAAGATATTTTCTCTTTTTATGTATCAAGTTTTTATTTTACTCTCTTTTAGGTGAGAGATTGAGGAGATTTTTGTTGCTCCGCTGAGTCAAGTTTCTATTGCAGAAGGTGGCAAACAATGACCAATTTTCGCAGTTGAGGTTTAAATAATTTTAAATTCTCGAAGTGTGTAGAGAGAAACTACAATAACATGATTTCTAATTCGAGAATTTTTGCAGAAAAAGCAAAAGTAATTTATCCTATACAAGATGTTCAGTGTTCGCACATGATTGGTGATGATGAACTTATATTGGAGAAGCCACAAGGTAAGTTTTAATATTTTATCAATATTTTGGTATTATATCAAGTGATCTTACGTTTGTTTGTTTATTTGTAGAATAACCGGTATTAAGCGAATTTCGCGTAAAAACTTGACACAAACAAAAGATCCTAAAAAGAAAGTCAAAGAAGGGCGAGGAAAATGCTAAATTGTACTTTGGTTCATTTACTTTATAATGTGAAATGTTCTTAGACTGATATGGTAACTATGTAAGATATATCTTAATACGATGAAGATCTTTATAAACATGAGCAATCAACAATTGCTATTATGAAAAGTTGATGAGATTATTAGACCCTAGGTTGTGCTTTCAATTTTTGAACTATACTCAATTGCAAGATAAACGACACTAAAATAGAGATAGAGTAAAAAAGTTGGGTGACGTACGAAAGAAATTGTGTAACACAAATTGGAGGTTTAGAAGAACTAACGAAACATGTGAATGCACTAACTTTATTTATAAAGATAATTAAACTTACCGATCTGTAATCCCTAGGTAACTTATCTAAGAAGATTTATAAAAAATGATCGTTATCTGTAATCCCTAGGTAACTTATCTACGAATTTAAAATCTCTAAATAACTTACTTGAGGATATACATATTTCTTTACATGCAGGGGCGTAGCTAACCCTTCGGCTACGGGTTCAGCTGAACCCAGTAGGTTTGATCCAAACATTATATTTGTCTTAAGAAATTTATTGAATTTGCGCATATTATTAAGTTAGAAACCAATAACTTAAAAAAATAGATCATGAACCCATAAGTTTCGAATCTTGGCTCCGCCTACATGTGCCAATTTTACGTTACACTTTCAAGAGAGATATTAATATCGACCAACAAGAGTCTTAATCATGAAAGAAATTAATCGAAACGGATGAAAGCAAATTACATTAAGAATATCATCTATAAGGAAATATCACTTGAGATACGCTTCATTATATGTTTGTACCTTATAAAATCAAAATAAGTAAGAAAAAACACACGTACCTAATTAAAACTTAATTGTTCATCTTCATAGATTTAGATGATATCCAATCATCTTGACTACAACAAACAAGTCATCATACAACGATCAACATTAATCATTTATAGAAACTTGCACTTTATTCGTTTGTGTATGATTATTTATTGAAATCTTTATTTTGATTATATTGAATTATTTTATAAAATCGTATACAATATGACTCGGTATACACGTGCAACGCACCTACCAAGTGTAAACGACCTAACTTGTCGTTTTAAGAATTAACGCCCCGTTCAATGACTTAAGGTCTCGAGCAACTTCACGATATGTATTATGACCCGCGGGTATGGTCGAGTTTGATTTACTGAAGATTCGGAATTTAAGGAAAAGAACAATCCTTCTTTATAAACTTAAATGGAAATAGTTGACGGAGAGTTGACTTTTGAGCAAACAACTCCGGAATGGAATTTTGATGATATCAATAGCTCCGTATGGTGATTATAGACTTAGGAGCGTATCCGAAAAATTATTCGGAGGTCTGTAGAGGAATTTGGCTTGAAATGGCGAAAGATAATTTTTTGGGAAGTTTGACCGGGGGTTGACTTTTTGATATAGGGGTAGGAATCCGATTCTAAAAATTTGAATAGTTTCGTTATGTCAATCATGACTTGTGTGCAAAATTTAAAGTCATTCCGGATTGATTTGATGTGTTTCGGCACAGGATATAGAATTTGAAAGTTTAAAGTTCATAGATTTTGATTTAAAGTGTGATTCGTCGTTTTGATGTTGTTTGATGTGATTTGAGAATTCGACTAAGTTCGTATGATATATTAAGACTTGTTGGTAGGTTTGGTTGAGGTCCCGAGGGGCTCGGGCGTGTTTCGGATTGATTTCAGACCATTTTCCTTTCATTTTCCACTCATGTATTCTGCTGGTATCTGGTGCCTCAATCCTTCATCGCGTTCGCGAGGCAAGGATCGCGAACGCATAGTGTATTTGGATGGCAGTAGCATTTTCTTCATCGCGTTCGCGAATATTGGTCCGCGTTCGCGTAGAGTTGGGGCAAGTCTTCTTCGCGTATGAGTGATCGCGTTCGCGAAGAGGAACTGAGAAGCGGGCAATATTTGCTCTTCGCATTCGCGAAGATGAGGACGCGTTCACGAAAGGTGGACAGGGTGTGCATCGCAAATACGAGAGATGTTACGCGTTCGCGAAGAAAAAAAGGAAGCAGTTGGGGACCATATGCGTTTGGCCTTCGTGTTTGCGTGATGTGCGTCGCGTTCGCGAACGAGGGGACAGTAAACCTTCGCGTTCGCGAATGGTTAAATTCTGGCAGTCGAGGTTATGCTTCGCGAACGCGAAGAAGGCCTATCTGGGCGAAATTAAAAGTCCCGAAACGGGGGTTTGAGTTCCTAACACAAAATCAAATTCGGAGCTCGGTAGAAGGCGATTTTTAGAGAAATTCTTGCGTGGGTGTTTGGGGTAAGTGATTCTTATCCAGTTTTGATTAATTTCCATGATTTTGTCTTTGAATCCATCAATTAATGGGTAAATTATGTTGAAAAATTTAGAAAAACCTTCTTGGTTTAAATTTAAGATTTGAAGGTCGAGTTGTTATTGGAATTCGATAAAATTGGTATGGTTGAACTCGTATCAGAATGGGTGTTCGGATTTCATGAAAATTATATCGAGTTCCGAGGGGCGGGCCCCGCATTGACTTTTGTTGACTTTTTGGAATAAATTTTTAAGTCGACATATTATTATCCGGAATTATTTTTGATGAATTTTAATGAAGTTATACAATTAATTTGGATAGATTTGAGCTGTCCGGAGGTCAATTCAAGCAAGAAGGCTATTTTGGAATATCGGCCTAACTTCAAAAAGATAAGTGTCTTGCTTAACTTCAAGTGGGAGAATTACCCTTTAGGCATCGAGTCTTATGTGCCATTTGTAAAATGTGAAAAGTCTTGTACGCGAGGTGACGAGTGCGTACTCAGGCTTATATGTACAAATTGTATTGGATCAAAGTCTTAGGCACTATTGTGTAGTAAATTGGATAATTATGGACATTTATTAAATCATCTGTTTGCCATGCCTAAATCCTTGTTGTTGAATTTATTTTTATATGACAATTTGATGTGATTGTTACTTGAAATATTCATATAATTTCATGAGTATTGTTGGTTTAATATTTCTTGGAAATTAAAATTTAATATGAATTTTTCCTATGCAAATAATTAATTAAGCAAGTTTAAAAAGAAGTATTAATATAATTTTGGATTAATGAAGGCTTTATTTTATGTTGAGTAATTTCTATCTCTGTTGATTATTTTTGGGGTGTTATACACATTGTGTGGAGCCTTCAGCTATTTATTGTGAAATTAATTGATTTGGTTGTATCTTTGGAATTTTGGTTGTGGCCATTGGGCAAATTGTGATAAGAATTGATTTTTGTTATGTTGTCGTGATAATATCTCGTGTAAATTGTTGTGTTGTGTGAGTTTTTATTTTGATGAGATAAGGGTGGCATTTCACCGTTGATATTATATGGGTATAAGGGTGGCATTTCACTATTGTTGTGTTTGTTGGAATATTGTCTGGGCGGAGCGATAAGGGCGGCTATAGGAGCGATAAGGGTGGCTATTGATATTGTCAAGGCGGAGAGATAAGGNGCCCCGCATTGACTTTTGTTGACTTTTTGGAATAAATTTTTAAGTCGACATATTATTATCCGGAATTATTTTTGATGAATTTTAATGAAGTTATACAATTAATTTGGATAGATTTGAGCTGTCCGGAGGTCAATTCAAGCAAGAAGGCTATTTTGGAATATCGGCCTAACTTCAAAAAGATAAGTGTCTTGCTTAACTTCAAGTGGGAGAATTACCCTTTAGGCATCGAGTCTTATGTGCCATTTGTAAAATGTGAAAAGTCTTGTACGCGAGGTGACGAGTGCGTACTCAGGCTTATATGTACAAATTGTATTGGATCAAAGTCTTAGGCACTATTGTGTAGTAAATTGGATAATTATGGACATTTATTAAATCATCTGTTTGCCATGCCTAAATCCTTGTTGTTGAATTTATTTTTATATGACAATTTGATGTGATTGTTACTTGAAATATTCATATAATTTCATGAGTATTGTTGGTTTAATATTTCTTGGAAATTAAAATTTAATATGAATTTTTCCTATGCAAATAATTAATTAAGCAAGTTTAAAAAGAAGTATTAATATAATTTTGGATTAATGAAGGCTTTATTTTATGTTGAGTAATTTCTATCTCTGTTGATTATTTTTGGGGTGTTATACACATTGTGTGGAGCCTTCAGCTATTTATTGTGAAATTAATTGATTTGGTTGTATCTTTGGAATTTTGGTTGTGGCCATTGGGCAAATTGTGATAAGAATTGATTTTTGTTATGTTGTCGTGATAATATCTCGTGTAAATTGTTGTGTTGTGTGAGTTTTTATTTTGATGAGATAAGGGTGGCATTTCACCGTTGATATTATATGGGTATAAGGGTGGCATTTCACTATTGTTGTGTTTGTTGGAATATTGTCTGGGCGGAGCGATAAGGGCGGCTATAGGAGCGATAAGGGTGGCTATTGATATTGTCAGGGCGGAGGGATAAGGGTGGCTATAGGAGAGATAAGGATGACTATAGGAGAGATAAGGGTGGCTATTGTCGGGGACAATATGTGATGATGTGGAATTGTGGTGTTGGTGATTTTCATGTGATTTTCTTGTATTTATTTTTATACCTTGTGCAATTTGTCTTGTTATTGGTAAATTGATAACAATCTGATTTATGTTGAATTTGGGAGCATGTGGCTATTGCCAGACGGATTATAAAATGAAATGTGGGCACGAGGTACCGCGAGTAAATGATAATGATATTTGGCACGTGAATTGTCCATGCAGTTGTGATATGAAATGAGGGCACGAGGTGCCGGAAAAATAATATGATTTAACTATGGGCACAAAGTGCCGTGGAAATATAAAAAATAGGCTGAGACCCGTATTTACGAAAAATATGAAAATGGGCTGAGACCCGTATTCTTATGATTATGAAATGAGATGTCACATGGTGACTTTTAATTGAAAGAATTATATTCAAGATATTTATTTGAGGAAATTATGTTTGAAGAGATTTATTGAAAGAATTATATTTGAAAGATAATTATTTGAGAAAATTATTTGAAGGAGAGTTATTTGGAAGAATTATATGTGAAAGACATTTATTTGAAGGACTTGATTTAATTGGGTGTAATTGTATTTATTAATTATTGAGCGATATTAATAGTGTTCTTGTTGTCTGCTGTGCATATCACTGGCTATTTTATGTTGCCCTTATTATTATTTGTTTCCCATTATGTTGTATATTATATTGCACAGGCTATTAGACTAGTGAGTGTCTTTACTGTACCCCGTCTCTACTCCACTGAGGTTAGTCTTGATACTTACTGAGTATCGACCGTGGTGTACTCATACTACACTTCTGCATATTTTTGTGCAGAGCCATGTATTGGGGATATCGGACTTGAGTAGAGTTAAAGCTGGATCGTAAGGATTCAAGGTAGAGCTGCTTGGTCGTCGCAGTCCCTTGGAGTCTTTTCATTTCATTGTACTGTTAATATTTAATCAAACAGTATTGTATATTCGGCCATCATGATCATTCCATGTATTCAGTTAAAGTTCGTGACACAGTACTAACAGTCTTGGGAGGTTGTATATTCATATTTGTTCCGTTGTTAGTTTTGATTACTTATTTAATTAAAAAAATGGCTTCAAAAATGTAATTTAAATCGGCTTACTTAGTCTTAGAGACTAGGTGCCATCATGACGCCTGAGGTGAGATTTTGGGTCGTGACACCGAGAAACTAGTTATATTATATTATATATTTTTTCTATTATATAGAACAGCTAAGTGTGGTCGACCGAGGGCAAATTTGACATTTTGCTCAATTATAAAAATGCCTTCCTCTTCCAGTGCTTCTTTCGAGAACAATCAGTTCTTTTAAAGAATGGCTTTTTAAAATCTCTACACATTTCAGGTTAGCTTTTATCTCATTTTTGCCCAAATTTCTTCCAGTTCTCTTCCTGACTCCCGAATTTCACAACTGAAATTTATGGCTGATGTCCTTACTATTCTCTCTAATTCTCTCCCCAATTTCACTACTGATGTGAAGGTTTTTTAATTGTCATCCTCACATAACTGCAATCCTTTTTTAATAGCTGCAGATTTATTCTCCAGATTATGTGCCCTTCCTTCGGCTAGATTCACCCGTGTGGCCGGTGAGATTGCCGTTTTTTCTTCTTCTTTGTTCATTTCATTGTTTCCATTATTATTATTTTATATTTTTGGTGACTATTTGTTGTTATTGTTTTTTATGATTTATTTATGTAAAACGAGATTATTTTCCGGTAGCTCAAAGTGTTGGGAAAGATGTCGTTCTCGAAAAAATTCTCAGTCTGAGTTTAATCCTATTTTATTTTATTTTATGAGTATTGTTTCTTATAATTCTATGTGGCTCCACTTAGGTTAAACAATTTGGCAGCTCAAATATTGGGGGGAATTCAGTTCTTAAAGAGTGCAAATTCCTCTTTATTATTGTTACCATAGTAAAAAAAAAGTGAAAATTCCTCTCTTTTTTCAGTATAAATAATGAAAGTTTATGTGGATTGATTTCGTGAAGGAAGAGTATTGTTGCAGCTCGGGTAGTGGAAGATTCAGTTTTTAAGAGCGCAATATTTATCTGGCTTCTGATTTTAGTTGTCACATGCAAAATCATAAGTTTCTGTGCTCGACCGTATACAATTTTACTATATGTTTAGCTGTGTGTGACGACATGTAGTAGAATTGTGGAGTCGATGTTCATATAGTACTGGAAATTGTCAAAGTCTAACTTTGTATCCAAATGAAAGAGGAAAAGAATTGTTATTTCTGTTTGACATGTAAAACAGAGTATTGAATAAGCGAATAAAGTTGCGAATGACTATGCTTGGTTGCATGCACCAAATGATTATTTTTTTTGAATAATATATGTGTATTAACCATGATGTATCCATCAGTTTAAGTTTATTGTTAAAAAACTTAATGCGTTTTTTCTTTTTGTTTTTGTTCAGATCTAAAGAAGTCTTAAATTCTAAAGTTTAATGTTAAAATGGAGATAGAAATCTTGCTAATTCCTTTTCTTTTAAGGTGTTTTAGAAGTTATGATTTGTGAGTTTCATCTATTCTATTATTCATTACTTTTAAAACACTTGATACTGCGTATTTGAGGGCAAAAAGAAACTGAGGATTTTTTTTTTGCTTGCAATATCTTAAGTAGGAGGAACGAATTTTTAAAGAACAAACAACGAAAGAATAGGAAAAAAGCCACCAAAACAAAATCACAAATAATCCAAAATAAAAAGACAACTTCCAGGATATCACTAGAGGTTTTCTTGCGCTGGATAAAACTACTTGCAAATATAAAGATATCCATGAAACAGAAGCATTCTCAGTAATAAGAGGCAATTGTGCTTGTTTTTCTTTATTATGTAAACTATTTTAGCATAATTGAGGGTGACAATATTTTTTGTATGTTTATTCAGATCAGATCGATAATGGGTTGAACAGAAATCTGTGAACTTAAGACTTAAATGTGTAGCCTAACTACATTTGGACTTTGCTATTCAAGGCTCTGAGATATTACAAGTCTTGCTTTGATTATCTGCTTTCTGAGATGACCAAGAAGGTACGTCATTGTTTTGTTATTTAATGGAATACTTTACACTATGATGTCTTTTATCTAGAGATTTATCTTATTGCACTTAATGTGGTAGGTAAGGTTAATGATCCCGACTCAGAGGGAATGACTGTTCATGAATTCTAGAGGCTCATGACTTATTAGTGGGTCAGTATTAAGATAGTTTGGGATTTATTCTTTATTTATTATTTTTATCAGTCATCTTAAGAACTGTAACTCGATTAGAATTAAAATAGATAATTTCTTGTAAAAGTATCATGGTAAGCTTCGTATACCTTCTTTTTCTTCATCTCATACAGTCTTTCATCAAGCACCCTGTACCATTATAGAGATTTCAGGACATTATGTATGGTGAATAACTTTGAACAGTTCTTATTATACATGGATTGGTCAAATTAAGTTTGGCTGCCATTTTATTTGTAATTCTTGCTGAATTTTTTCCTATCACGCGATCCTCAGTGTCCTGTTTACTAACCAATGCAAAAAGGTGCGATATGCCGTTCAACATTGTGTTACTAAAGGTACTTTTGTAACACTTCATTTTGTATATCTGGAATATATTTAGAAGACAAGGTATACTAGTGAAAAAAGCAAAGTTGTTTTACAGAAATTTTGCTTGGATTAAGACTTTGATCGACTTTTCTATGTAGAAAATATTCTATAGAGATCCTATAGATGCTAAGATTATGCAGACGTATTCAGGTTATTCAACTAAAGCGAACTACATTAGACTTGACAAATGCCTAAGTATCTAATCATTTATTTTATTATGCCAGCTTTTGTTGTGATAAGAAGGAATAATTTCCTAAGAAGTGTGTATATGTTTAGCTATTACATTTTGTTTTATTGCATCCTTGCGATTAACTTATTACAGTAAGATCAATACGGGAGTCGATATACTCAGCTAATAATAGGATCTAATCATTTATAATATCAAAGCTTAAAATGCAAAAATTAGTGCTTTCATTTAATTGTATTTTCTTCAATTGCAGTATTCACATACTTTATATCCTGATAGTATTCCAAATAGCAAAAAACTAATCACTTCAAAGTGTAAATATTGGGTCCGTGCTAGCACGGGCTATACCCATCTGGTTACAACAACAACAACAACAACCCAGTATAATCCCACTAGTGGGGTCTGGGGAGGGTAGTGTGTACGCAGACCTTACCCCTACCCTGGGGTAGAGAGGCTGTTTCCAAATGACCCTCGGCATCCTTCCCTCCAAGAACTCCCCACCTTGCTCTTGGGGTGACTCGAACTCACAACCTCTTGGTTGGAAGTGGAGGGTGCTTACCATCAGAGCAACCCACCTTGTCATCTGGTTATATTATATTATTACGTAGAAAAGGGTAGATGGTCGACCAAGGGTAGAAGAATCATTTCGCTCAGCCATAAAAGTGCTTACATGTTATTGAGCTTTTCAGCCACCGTCTCTGTTCTTCTTTTCTTACCTACTTTTCGGTTCTACTAGCTAAACTCAAGAACAATGGCGTACTTCTCATTATGGGTTTGGAAAATGAATTTTCAGCTAAATCTTAGCTCATTTTTCGCTCAATCTGTCGGATTCTCCATTCTTATTATATCTGACTTATAATTTCCATTGGATGTTTTTGGGATTTGAAAGTAAGGCATGAGGGAGAAGAACTCCATCAATCTTTTGGATGCTTCGTCTATTCAAGTGAATGCAATCTAATCTTTAATTGGAGTTCGTGGGAGAACTGCAATTTACTATACATAAATCTATCTACTTTGGTTATTAAAAGTTATAGTCCAATTCATTTTTATTTTTGTACCGACTTTTCCGATATTCAATTTCTTATGAGAGGCATATTCAGGAGGTGGGGATTTTTTTACTTCAATAATATTAAATTATTAGCGTAGGATTAACGTTGTGTTAAGAAAGTTTAAAAAACATTCATTTTGTGCTTCCTACACAATCAAAGATAAGCAAGAAATAATACATCTTTTCTTGATTTCTCAGTTGCATGTTCATTACTATTACTTTATTTGTTTTTGTAAAGTTTTGTCTTTCTTTAGCTTTTTCTTTGCGAATGTCTATTACTATTTTTTTTTTGTTAATTTATTTTGTTTCATCTTATTTATTTCAACTTTTCGCTCTTTGTTGTGGCAGTTATACGTTCGTTTGTTCAGTACTTTGGAGGCTGATAAATATTGCTCCTTTATTCGCTTTTATTTTTTCTTAGTTTTTTCGTATTGAGGAGTGAAAACGATTCTGTTTTATGTACATTTATGTGTATGATATATGGTTCTATCATGCTTATATAATAGGTCCTGTAGGTCTTATGTTATCTATTGAAAGAATAATATCTATTTTCTGTACATACTGAAGTGTAATGATTTGTAAATGTTGTGACAAAGTTCATTGAGGGACTTATTAATCCCTGTTTCAGGTTGTAATATCGAAATGGTTTTCCTGAGGTGATATATCTTTAGTTGCTTCGCTCCCTTTTTCAGTTATATGTTGCTCTGCTAAGATAACAAGAGTTCCAAGGTTTAATTCTAACATGTTATCTTTTGTGCTGAACGTCAAGTTAAGGTTATCTTGAGTGCTGATGTTTCTGGTGAAACAATATGACAAGATCGCGTGAATATCAGGTCTTCCATTGAACTATGTCCCGTCTCTCTTTCAATACTGAAATTTCTTTTCATTAGTAGCACTAACAAATGTGCATTCAAAGCTCCATAAATAAGTTAAAAATGGATTAAACTCTGATACCAACTGTTAATTCTCACCTTCGGACCGTGATGGCGCCTAACATTTCACTTGCTAGGCAAGCCAACGTTAGAATAATATTATCTATTTTTAAAATTATTTTAAAATTTATTAATAATCAAAGAACAAATGCGGAAGTAAAGTCTGAAATGTAATGAATAATTCATAAAAATAACGGTGTCTAAATACCATCCCAGAATTGGTGTCACAAGTGCACGAGCTTCTAGAATAATATAAATAAAGGTCTGAATAAAATAAAGCTGTCTGAAAATAAACACACAAGCTAAAATAAAATAGACGGGGACTTCAGAACTGCGGACGCCATGCAGTTATACCTCAAGTCTCCTCCGAGTAGCTGAAATTCGAGCAAGTCTATGGCACGCCGCTGGGACCAACTCCGAAATCTGCACAAGAAGTGCAGAGTGTAGTATCAGTACAACCGACCCCATGTACTGGTAAGTGCTGAGCCTAACCTCGACGAAGTAGTGACGAGGCTAAGGCGGGTCATTTACATTAACCTGTACCAAATATTAATAACAACAATAAATAATAGAAATAAATCAGGTAACTAATTTATAATAATTGAAGCCAACTCAGCAGTCATAATTCATTATTATTTCAACCAATTCTGTTGCAGCGTGCAACCCGCTCTCACAATATATTCACATTCAATTCTGTTGCAGCGTGCAACCCGCTCTCACAATATATTCACATTCAATTCTGTTGCAGCGTGCAACCCGCTCTCACAATATATTCACATTCAATTCTGTTGCAGCGTGCAACCCGCTCTCACAATATATTCACATTCAATTCTGTTGCAGCGTGCAACCCGCTCTCACAATATATTCACATTCAATTCTGTTGCAGCGTGCAACCCGCTCTCACAATATATTCACATTCAATTCTGTTGCAGCGTGCAACCCGCTCTCACAATATATTCACATTCAATTCTGTTGCAGCGTGCAACCCGCTCTCACAATATATTCACATTCAATTCTGTTGCAGCGTGCAACCCGCTCTCACAATATATTCACATTCAATTCTGTTGCAGCGTGCAACCCGCTCTCACAATATATTCACATTCAATTCTGTTGCAGCGTGCAACCCGCTCTCACAATATATTCACATTCAATTCTGTTGCAGCGTGTAACCCGCTCTCCCAATATATTCCTTTTAATCAAGTCTGTCATTTATTTATTTCAATCAAGTATATATATAGACTCTTAAATAAGTCTGTTGCGGCGTGCAATCCGATCCCCCAATATTGACTTTTAAATAAGTCTATTGCGGCGTGCAATCCGATCCGTGCAATCCGATCCTCCAATATTGACTTTTAAATAAGTCTATTGCGGCGTGCAATCCGATCCCCCAATATAGATATATTTACCTTCATTTCTGTTGCGGCGTGCAACCCGTTCCCCCAATATATATAACTTTAAACATCTCATAATGTAAATAAAAATTACTCCAATAAATACCACGTCCAATGAGAAACTATTAAGCATCAAGGCACACAATAATTATAATTTATTTATGAACAAACAATGGAAATAATAATTTATTTTGAAAATCAGGGAGAAAATAGACAGTTTAATATTTAATATGCTAAATGTCAAGTAGCAATTAGTGCACATAATTCAAATAAGCATGTAGCAATTATTACAGGAATTTAAGAATTAATATTTGGCAAAGAATAGGAGAGAAATAATTATTATAACAGTTAATTCATGTATTAAAATAAATTTAGGATTTTCAAATAATTATAAAAACAATTAATTTGATGACGTATAGGCACTTGTCACCTCGCCTATACGTCGTTCACTTGCAATTCACATAACAATTAATTTAAGGGTTCTATTCCCTCAAGTCAAGGTTAACCACGATACTTACCTCGCTTTGCAAATTTCAATCAATTACTCAACCACAACTTTTCTTTTTAAATTCGTCTCCAAAAGTTTCAAATCTATTCACAAACAATTCTATATATTCAATACTAATTATAGGAATTAATTTCATATGAATTTACTAATTTTCCGGATAAAAATCCGAAGTTTAATAAAATATTCGACAGTGGGACTCACGTCTCAAATTCCGGAAAAACTCGCGAAATTCGAACACCCATTTTGCTACGAGTTCAACCATATAAAAATTATCCAATTCCGATGTCAAATGGACCTTCAAATCTAAATTTTCGTTTTTTGGAAAGTTTTGCAAAAATTCCAATTTCTTCCATCTAAATTCGAAATAAATGATGAATATAGACATGAATTTGTGAAATATAATCACTTCTGGTTAAAGAACACTTACCCAATTCAAAGTCGTAAAAATTCCCCTTGAAATCGCCCAAATTCGAGACTTGAAACTCAAAAATGATAAAAAATGGCGACTTCCAAATTTATGGGCTCTACCTAGTCATTTTCGCATCTGCGGATAAAAGTTTTGCATTTGCGAGACAAAACTCGCATTTGCGATGACAGACTGCCGGGTGAAGTTCCGCATCTGCGGACACTCCTGTCGCACCTGCGACATCCGCTTCTGCGCAAAATGGCTGCACCTGCGAAGACCCCAGGCCAGCCCAGTCCCGCATCTACGTGATTTGTTGCGCATCTGCGGACACGCTTCTGCGATCGAAGCCTAGACACGCCTGGGCGCATCTGCGATTGAAAGCTCGCTTCTTCGAGCTCGCACTTGCGGGCAAAAATCCGCAGGTGCGATTACAACAGAAGGAAAAATTGAGATTATGCTTAAGTCCAATTCTTGATCCGATTTCAATCCGTATCACTTTCGGGGTACTCGGGACCTCGTACGAATATACCAACAAATCTAATAACATAATACGGACTTACTCGGGGTCTCGTATCACGTCAAATAACACTGAAATTATAATTCACACCCCGATTCAAACTTTGAGTTTTAAACTTTTCCATTTGCAAATCTCGTGCCAAAACATATTAAATGAATCCGGAATGACTTCAAATTTGGCACACAAGTCATAAATGACATAACGGAGCTATTCAAATTTCCAGAATTGGATTTTGGCTCCGATATCAAAAAGTCAACCCCGTGCTCAAACTTGGAAATCTTTAGCCTTTAAATTGCTAGTTCCGTTAAATGGTCATAACTTGAGCTAGGAACCTCTAAATTAAATTCCGGGCATACGCCCAAGTCCCAAATCACAATACGGAGCTACTGGAGCTATCAAAATACTGATCCGATTCCGTTTACTAAAAATATTGACCAAAGTCAACTCAGTTGAGTTTTAAATCTCTATTTCAAATTTTAATCCATTTTTCACCTGAAAACTTTCTGGAAAATTTTACGGACTGCGCACGCAAGTTGTGGAATGATAAATGGTGCTTTTTGAGGTCTTAGAATACAGAATTACTTATTAAATTTAAAGATGACATTTTGGGTCATCACATTCTCCACCTCTAAAACAAACGTTCGTCCTCGAACGGAGTTAGAAAAAGT
>AWOL01S0024222.1:34004-63234 GCA_000715115.1 Nicotiana otophora
CCTGACCCCTACCTCTAGCTGGCTGAGCAGGCGGTGAAGTAACCGGTGGCGAAATGATGGCACGAGAATCTTGCCGAGATCTGTTACTCGCCAATCTAGGGCAATACCTCCTAATGTGACCAATGTTCCCACACTCATAACACCCATCCTGGTGCCATGGCTGTTGAAGCTGAAGCTGACCCAAATGGGCCGGATAACCGCTGTAGTAACTCTAGAGTGGTGATGCACTGTGCACTGAATACTGGCTGCCAAGAGTAAGGCATAATAGGACCGTGACTCCCTGAAGTACCGGGAGATACATGAAGTGCTGAATGAAACGTTCTGGGAGGATGGCCCCTACCAAAATTACCTCTGCCTCCAGACGAGGCACCACTGAAACCACCGAACTAACGAGGCCTCTTATCAGACCTCTGCCCTCTCTCCTGTGCAAGAACTATCTCGATCCTCCTTGCGACATTAGCATCCTCCTGAAAAGAAATCTCACTTTCGGTCTCCTTGGCCATCTGAAGTCTGATAGGGTGAGTGAGTCCCTCAATAAACCTCCTCACTCTCGTTCCCTCCGTAGGTAGTAAAAGGAGAACATGACGGGCCAAATTCACAAAACGGGACTCATACTGAGTAACAATCATACTGCCCTGCTGTAGACGCTCAAATTGCTTGCAGAATTCCTCTCTCAGTGTGATGGGGAGGAACTTTTTCAGAAATAGCTGAGAGAACTGCTCCCATGTAAGTGCAAGCGATCCGACTGGTCGGGTCAATGTATAATCTCTCCACCACCTCTTGGCGGAACCCGTCATCTGAAATACAACAAAATCGACCCCATTGGTCTTAACTATACCCATGTTCCGCAGCACCTCATGGCAGCGTTCAAGATAATCCTGTGGGTCCTCAGAAGGTGTACCACTGAAGTGAACTAAAAAGAGCTTGGTAAACTTATCCAGTCTTAATAAGGCCTCAAAAGACATGACGGGCCTATCACTAATCTGTGCCGCAACAATTGGTTGAGCTACCCCAACTGGCGGGGCTGCTGGAGCCTGATTCTAGGGAGCCATCTGCTCCGGAGTGGGAGTAGTGGGAGTTTGTGCTCCTCCCCCATCCTGTGAGATGGCTGGTGCTATTGGAAATGTACCATTCTGGGCCACACACTTTATAAGACTTACCAAACAGACTAGAGCGTCCTGAAGTACTAGAGTGGCTATGAATCCTTCTGGGACCTGAACTGGTCCGATTGATACATTTTGAACTGGAACCTCCTCCTGAAGGTCCACCTGAGGTTCTATAACAGGTGCAGCTGCTCGAGCTCCGGACTGAGCTCTACCTCGGCCTCTGCCTCAGCCTATAGCATGACCTCAACCTCGACCTCGACCTTTACCCCTGGCTATAGTTGCCACCGGGGGTTCTGATCAATTCTCACCATCTGCGAGAGAATACGAGTAGAATGGTTCAATCATCGATGATAGAATAAAATCGCATGACAGAATAAGAAAGAAGTGATATTGTTCCTAAACTCCATAGCCCCTGAGAGATAAGTACATATGTCTCCGTACCGATCCTTCAAACTCTACTAAGCTTGCTCGTGACTCGTGAGACCTATGTAACCTAGCGCTCTGATACCAATTGTCACGACCCGAAAATCCCTCCGAAAGGACCGTGATGGCGCCTAACATTTCACTTGCTAGGCAAGCCAACGTTAGAATATTATTATCTATTTTTAAAACCATTTTTATATTTATTAATAATCAAAGAACAAATACGGAAGTGAAGTCTGAAATGTAGTGAATAATCCATAAAAATAACGGTGTCTATATACCATCCCAGAATTGGTGTCACAAGTACACGAGCTTCTAGAAAAATAAAAATGAAGGTCTGAATAAAATAAAGCTGTCTGGAAATAAACACACAGCTAACGTAAAATAGACGGGGACTTCAGAACTGCGGACGCCATGCAGTTATATCTCAAGTCTCCTCCGAGTAGCTGAAATCTGAGCAAGTCTATGGCATGCCGCTGGGACCAACTCCGAAATCTGCACAAGAAGTGCAGAGTGTAGTAGTATCAGTACAACCGACCCCATGTACTGGTAAGTGCTGAGTCTAACCTCGACGAAGTAGTGACGAGGCTAAGGCGAGTCACTTACATTAACCTGTACGTAATATCAATAACAACAACAAATAATAGAAATGAATCAGGTAACTAATTTATAATAATTGAAGCCAACTCAGCAGTCATAATTCATTATTAATTCAACCAATTCTGTTACAGCGTGCAACCCGCTCTCACAATATATTCACATTCAATTCTGTTGCAGCGTGTAACCCGCTCTCCCAATATATTCCTTTTAATCAAGTCTGTCATTTATTTATTTCAATCAAGTATATATATAGACTCTTAAATAAGTCTGTTGCGGCGAGCAATCCGATCCCCCAATATTGACTTTTAAATAAGTCTATTGTGTCGTGCAATCCGATCCCCCAATATTGACTTCTAAATAAGTCTATTGCGGCGTGTAATCCGATGCCCCAATATTGACTTGTAAATAAGTCTATTGCGGCGTACAATTCGATCCCCCAATATAGATATATTTACCTTCATTTTCGTTACGGCGTGCAACCCGTTCCCCCAATATATATAACTTTAAACAACTCATAATGTAAATAAAAATTATTCCAATAAATACTACGTCCAATAAGAAACTATTAAGCATCAAGGCACACAATAATTATAATTTATTTATGAACAAACAATGGCAATAATAATTTATTTTGGAAATCTGGGAGAAAATAGACAGTTTAATATTTAATATACTACATGTCAAGTAGCAATTAGTGCACATAATTCAAATAAGCATGTAGCAATTATTACATGAATTTAAGAATTAATATTTGACAAATGAATAGGAGAGAAACAAATATTATAACAATTAATTTATATATTAAAATAAATTTAGGATTTTCAAATAATTATGCAAACAATTAATTTGACGACGTATAGGCACTTGTCACCTCGCCTATACGTCGCTCACATGCAATTTACATAACAATTAATTTAAGGGTTATATTCCCTCAAGTCAAAGTTAACCACGACACTTACCTCGCTTCGCAAATTCCAATCAATTACTCAACACAACTTTTCCTTTTAAATTCGTCTCTAAAAGCTTCAAATCTATTCACAAATAATTTGATATATTCAATACTAATTATAGAAATTAATTCCATATGAATTTACTAATTTTCCGGATAAAAATCCAAAATTTATTAAAATATTCGACAGTGGGACCCACATCTCAAATCCTGGAAAACCTCACAAAATTCGAACACCGTTCCGCTACGAGTTTAACCATATAAAAATCATCCAATTCCGATATCAAATGGACCTTCAAATCTAAATTTTCGTTTTTTGGAAAGGTTTACAAAAATTCCAATTGCTTCCATCTAAATTCGAAATAAATGATGAATATAGATATGGATTTATGAAATATAATTATTTTTGGTTAAAGAACACTTACCCAATTTAAAGTCGTGAAAATCCCCCTTTGAAATCGCCCAAATCCGAGACTTGAAACTCAAAAATGAATAAAAATGGCGACTTCCGAAGTTATGGGCTCTGCCCAGTCATTTTTGCATCTGCGGATAAAAGTTCCATATTTGCGGACTCGCATTTACGAGACAAAGCTCGCATTTGCGATGCCAGGCTGCCAGGTGAAGTTTCGCATCTGCGGACACTCCTGTCGCACCTGCAGCATCCGCTTCTGTGCCAAATGGCCGCACCTGCGAAGACTCCAGGCCAGCCTAGTTCCGCATCTGCGTGATTTGGTGCGCATATGCGGACATGCTTCTGCGAGAAGCTGTCTGCTTCTGCGATCAAAGCCTAGACACGCCTGGGCGCATCTGCGATTGAAAGCTCGCTTCTTCGAGCTCGCACCTGCGGGCAAAAATCCGCAGGTGCGATTACAACAGAAGGAAAAATTGAGATTATGCTTAAGTCCAATTCTTGATCCGATTTCAATCCGTATCACTTTCGGGGTACTCGGGACCTCATACGAATATACCAACAAGTCTAATAACATAATACGGACTTACTCGGAGTCTCGTATCATGTCAAACAACGCTGAAATTACAATTCACACCCCAATTCAAACTTTGAGTTTTAAACTTTTCCATTTGCAAATCTCGTGCCAAAACATATTAAATGAATCCGGAATGACTTCAAATTTGGCACACAAGTCATAAATGACATAACGGAGCTATTCAAATTTCCAGAATCGGATTTTGGCTCCGATATCAAAAAGTCAACCCCGTGGTCAAACTTGGAATTTTTAGCNATTTATGGGCTCTACCTAGTCATTTTCGCATCTGCGGATAAAAGTTTTGCATTTGCGAGACAAAACTCGCATTTGCGATGACAGACTGCCGGGTGAAGTTCCGCATCTGCGGACACTCCTGTCGCACCTGCGACATCCGCTTCTGCGCAAAATGGCTGCACCTGCGAAGACCCCAGGCCAGCCCAGTCCCGCATCTACGTGATTTGTTGCGCATCTGCGGACACGCTTCTGCGATCGAAGCCTAGACACGCCTGGGCGCATCTGCGATTGAAAGCTCGCTTCTTCGAGCTCGCACTTGCGGGCAAAAATCCGCAGGTGCGATTACAACAGAAGGAAAAATTGAGATTATGCTTAAGTCCAATTCTTGATCCGATTTCAATCCGTATCACTTTCGGGGTACTCGGGACCTCATACGAATATACCAACAAGTCTAATAACATAATACGGACTTACTCGGAGTCTCGTATCATGTCAAACAACGCTGAAATTACAATTCACACCCCAATTCAAACTTTGAGTTTTAAACTTTTCCATTTGCAAATCTCGTGCCAAAACATATTAAATGAATCCGGAATGACTTCAAATTTGGCACACAAGTCATAAATGACATAACGGAGCTATTCAAATTTCCAGAATCGGATTTTGGCTCCGATATCAAAAAGTCAACCCCGTGGTCAAACTTGGAAATCTTTAGCCTTTAAATTGCTAGTTTCGTTAAATGGTCATAACTTGAGCTAGGAACCTCCAAATTAAATTTCGGGCATACGTCCAAGTCCCAAATCACGATACGGAGCTACCGGAACTGTCAAAATACTGATCCGGGTTCATTTGCTAAAAATGTTGACCAAAGTCAACTCAGTTGAGTTTTAAAGCTCTATTTCACATTTTAATCTATTTTTTACCTGAAAACTTTTCGGAAAATTTTACAGACTGCACACGTAAGTCGAGAAATAATAAATGGTATTTTTCGAGGTTTTAGAATACAGAATTACTTATTAAATTTAATGATGACATTTTGGGTCATCACAGTTAGTCTAATTTGTATATTGATGAAATTAGAAAGCTTCTTACAATGAGTTACACTGCACTACATGTCTCTTGTACGTAGCTTGCTCGCTTCTTGTGAAAGAAAATAAGAAATTTTTATGAGATCCTCTACAGGTTTGCGCCTAAAACAAAATACAATTTTTAGTAGTTCCTTAATATGTGATGACTAATTATTTTTGTTTGATAGAGATGGAAAATTGTCGGTATAGAAGTTGCATACAAAAGTACAATAGACCCTTAAATAAATTGGTTCTCTGCAAATAACATCCAAACATTTATACTAATCAAGTCCTCATGGGTGCACCAAAAATTTCAATAGATATCAAAGACATGCCCTCATATGCACAAAATTATTGTCCACAACTCCAAGGCTTTCTTGCTCCTTTTCCTTCAAAGTACCCGCATAATAGTCAAGGAATTACATCCTATGAAGCAGGACTTTAGATTTCATCGTCTTTTATCTAAGGTTTAGGTTTAAAGATCTATATTTGAGGTTCAGTATTAACCATATTTGTTTTGGTATAGTCATTCTTCTTGAAGATTGCACTTTGTGAAAAATATAGCTTTATTCAATTGAATCAAAATTTAAACTGTTAAAAGGAACCTTCTTGATAAGAAACAGATGTATAGGAATGAAAGATTTATATGTCAGTTTCATGTTAGTTATATTTTATTGTTTGTACAAACAGACTTTTTGGGTGCTAAGATCCAAAGTCGAGAGGGAAACAACCCAGATCGTACACTAAGGTCCCTAAGCAATCACTTAGTGGAAAAGGAAATGATCGAGCCATGACTTTGGTTATCTCTTATCACACAATGCTAAACCTTAGAAACCAAAAATAGTCAGAATAAATTGATTGCACGAAACTGACACATTGTGCTTAGCATCGAGCAGTCTGAGACATGGTTACATACAACTTATTCGAGGATACAGAATACAATATTGGTCTTAAACATGTACTCCCCTGTTTCAAATTAGTTGAGATACTTTCCTTTATAGTCTGTTCTTAAATAAATGACATATTTCTAAATTTGAAAATAATTCTAACTTTTAAACTGTTCATTTTACATGTTTTATCCTTAATGAGAAGTTTTTATAATCACACAAATGTCATGCCCCATATAACTTTTACCCTTAAACTTTTAAGGCCACAAGTTTTAAAAATTTTCTTTTTTTTTTTCTTCTAAACTTTGTGCCGTATGTGATTTGTTTTCCCGAAAGGAGTGGTAGGACCACAAACCAAAGGACGAAAAGTCTGGAAAATTTTCTTTTGAACATTTTGGCCCAACTTTAGCTTAAATGTCCAGGTTGTCCCTCAATTGTAAATTCTCCTCCTTTCCACCTGGAGTGGGGGTGGTGGGAGGACCATGAATCAAAAATTAATCCTGCAATTATGATATTCTTATTATCAGTATTATTTTTGTGCGGAGCTTTGTGATTTGAGGATTTACACTGCTAGAATACTTAAGTTGAACAGCTCCACTAGAGCTTCAGTCTATTTGCATTATTCAAAATGGGATATATAAGAAACCATGTTACTCATTTAGATATCTTAGATCAGAAAGGCTTGAGATTTTTCAAGTAATTAAGAAGATTTTAATGGTAATTAATTGAGATGTGAATCATTTTTATCAGTTCAACTTTGCAAAGTTAGATATGTATTTCGTATTATTGGCAATTCATATCTTTGCTCACACGAGCAACTTACATTTCTTCAACTACACTCTAAATGTGCATTATAGAAAGGCCATGCCCAATAACTAACTAATACTAAGTTTATTCACAATCAGAAATAGACTATGTAATCTCCGCCAACTAGCTGAACCCTGCGAACCTGCAGTTTTTTCACTTACTTGATTTAATACTAATCTTTGGTAAAAATTGAGGTCTTCTGATCTTGATCAATTACTGCCTTTGTCAAGGTCAAAATTTTCTTGAGTTTAACTGTAGACCGGAGAGAATGAAGGTGCAAGTTAAAGATAGTCCATCTGCTCCGATATTTTGGCCATGTGGCAAATATTTAATCGTTTGAATGACAGAAATTGATGCTTTGTACTAAAAAGTAAGCAATTAATTTTTTTTTACCATATTGACATGATCTTGTATCCCTCTGAACTCATGTTCATATGCTTATGTTCTCCAACATTTCAATCTGACATGCGTCATCGTCTATCGCAATGCCAACCTTGCTATGAATAAACAATGTTGAAGAAGTGATTTTTGTCAAAAGAAATTAGTTTTTCTTCTCAATATTTTCTAGAAAGGCTGGTTAGAAAATTAATCACTTTGCTAAGAAGGTAAAATTGTACAAATCATTATTTGGATAGAGTATAGAAAGAACATGGTATGTGCTCTGGAATGAGGAACCGCTGGTTTTCGCATTGATGCCTAGCTCTTTTGCTTCTCCTTCCCCTACAAATACAAATATTCTCCATACACAATTCATGTAGATGGAAAAAACAATAGCTTTAATTTTCCATAGCTAAACATTTAATATGTGACACAGAGATACTTGATGAGAAATTTGTTATTCACATTGTAGCTCATATCATTTTACCTTAATTTATGTATTAGTTGATAACTCTATAGATTTTGTCAATTATTCACTGCCCATTTTATGTTTCATTATAGTGCACATAGCATGATAAATATCCCGCCATACGTGAAAGCTTACTTAAATACTAATTTCAAATTGATTAAATTAGGAGAAGACTTTGTAACGACCTAATTGATCGTTTTGCTTTCTAGATCTATGTTTCCCTAAATAAGACTTTTCGTATGTGATTTTATTATTTTATGACCTGCGGGGATGGTTAGTTCGGGATTTGGAAGGGTTCAAGTTGAAATCGGAACACTTGGTTCGTTGGTTTGGCTTTAAAAGGTTAAGTTTGACTTTGGTCAATATTTTGAGTAAACGACCTCGGAGCCAGGATTTGATGGTTTCAATAGGTTCGCATGATGATTTTGGACTTGGGCGTACGTTCGGATCGAATTTTGGATGATCCGGAAGCGTTTCGGCGCAAAAAGTTAAAAGTTTGCACAATGAAGGTTTTAAAGTTCTTTAAATTTGGTTTGGAGTAGGTTTTGGTGTTATCGAGGTCCGTTTGGGATTTCAAGCCTGAGAATAGTTCAGTATGGTGATTTAAGACTTGCACGCAAAATTTGGTGTCATTCCAAGTAATTTAAGTATGAATCGGCGCGTTCAGAGTAAGTTGGAAGAATTTGAAGTTCGTAAGTTGATCCTATTAGTTTTGGGGTGCGATTCTTAGTGTCGATATTGTTTTACGTGATTTAAGAGTTCGAGCAGGTATGTATCATGTTTATGGACTTGTTGGTATATTTGGGCGGGGTCCCAAGTGGCTCGGGTGTGTTTCGGACTGCCCGAAGTTAAGTTGAAAACACCAGAATTTGTTGTTTTGGTTTCCTTCTTCGCGAACGCGGAAGGACCCTCGTGTTCGCGATGAAGGATTTGGGGTACTGGGGCTTTTGCCCTTCGTGTTCGCGAGTTCAGGGCCGCGTTCGTGGAGACCTGGACTATTGGCCTTTGCGTTCGTGTTCGACAGGCCGCGTTTGTGTAGAAGCCTGGGCCTGGGCAACCCAGTTGCCCTATGCGTTCGCGTGTTGGGCCCCGCGTTTACGAGGGATAGGCAGCCTAGTGCATCGCGTTCGTGAGGGTACTCTCGCTTTCGCGTAGAGCCTTTTTCCTGGGCTCTTCAGTTTAGCCTTCGCGATCAAGAGAGCTTGGCCGCGATCGCGTATAAGGACGAGTGGGCAGAAACATTTTAGAAAAGGGACTTAGGCTATTTTGGCTCACTTTCTTTCATCTCTTGGGCGATTTTGGAGTTCTTAGATAGGGGTTTCCACCTAGCTATTGGAGGTAAGTAATTTTTATCCATTGTAAGTTAAATACATGAATTATGGGTAGATTTTAACATGTAAGATTGTGAAAATTGTGGGTTTAGATGAAAAACCTAAGTTTTGAGACTTTAGAGTGAATTTGAGCCTGGAAAGTGTAACGACCCAACTTGTCATTTTAAGAATTAACGCTATGTTCAGTGACTTAAGGTCTCGAGCAACTTCGTAATATGTATTATGACCCGCGCGTGTGGTCGAGTTTGATTTTCGGAAGATTCGGAATTTAATTAAAAGAACAATTATCATTTTTGAAGCTTAAATAAAAAGAGTTGACCGGAGATTTGACTTATATGTAAACGACCTCGGATTCGAATTCTGATGATTTTCAATAGCTCCATATGGTGATTCTGGATTTAGGAGCGTGTCCGAAAAATTATTTGAAAGTCCGTAGTGGATTTTGGTTTGAAATGGCAAAAATTAATTTTCGGGAAGTTTGACCAAGGACTTGACTTTTGATATCGGGGTCGGAATCTAGTTCTGAAAATTTGTATAGGTCTGTTATGTCATTTATGACTTGTGTGCAAAATTTGAGGTCAATTGGACATGATTTGATACATTTCGGCCATGATATGGAAGTTGGAAGATTCGAAAACTCATAATTTGATTCGAGGCACGATTCGTAATTCCGACATTTTTTGACGTGATTTGAAGCCTCCACTAAGTTCGTATTGTATTTTGGAACGTGTTGGTATATTTGGTTGAGGTCCCGAGGGGCTTTAGTGTATTTTTGGGTCAGTTGAGAGATTAGTAAAATTAAGAAATTTAGGAGTTTGACCATAGTCAATATCGGGTCAAGACGACATCTTTTCAGTGTTTTGAGTGCGCGAGCAGGTCTGCAATGTGTTTTATGATTGTAATTCATATATGGTTTGTGTCTGGGAGGTTCCGGATGAGTTTCGGGGTGAGTTTTGAGAGAGATAGGACATTTCGGCACTTCAGAGGAAAAGTGCGGACCACAGAGCACAAGTGTGGACCGCACAATTTATTGTACGACCGCACTCCAGAGGAAAAGTGCGGACCGCACAATTTTGTGTGCGGCCGCACATCAGGGGTTCTGCAGGTTCGATGGTCCGACTTCAGAGGCTTATATCGTTTAATATACAACGAATTTGGAGATGATTCAAAAACAAAAGTTGTAGACCTTTGAATCTTGTTTCCAGAAAGGTATAGCACGAATCATTTGAACATTTGTATAGAAAGTTATGGGTGTTTTACTGAAGCCTGGTAGTGCAAAGTGTTGAAGTGCGGCCGCACAATTTGGAGTGCGACCGCAATACCTGGAATGTGCGGACCGCACAAAATTTGTGCAGTCAGCACAATGAGCGGTCAGATTGCATATTATAAAACTGAGGGTTTGGGTATTATTTTACATTTGGACTTTGGGAGCCCGGTTTGTGGCGATTTGTCGTGGGAGTTTCAAGAAATTCATCAGGGTAAGTGATTCTAACTCAGATTTGGTTAACATACATGAATATATCATTGCTTTCATCATTTAATCAGTATTTTGGAAAAAATTATAGAAATTTCATAAAAATAAATTTTTGGGATTTTAATACCGATCCGGAGTCGGATTTGGATAAAATTGGTATCAGAATGGGTGTTCGGATTTCATGGAAATTTTGTCGGATTTCGAGGGGCGAGCCCCACGTTGACTTTTGTTGACTTTTAGAATAAATTTTTAAGTCGACGTTTTATTATCCGGAATTATTTTCGATGAATTCTAATGAAGTTATACAATTAATTTGGATAGATTTGAGCTGTCCGGAGGTCAATTCAAGCAAGGAGACAATTTTGGAATATCGGCATAACTTCAAAAAGGTAAGTATCTTGTCTAACCTTGAGTGGAAAATTACCCCTTAGGCATCGAGTCTTATGTACCATTTTTGAAATGTGAAAAGCAGTGTACGCGAGGTGACGAGTACGTACTCGGGCTTATATGTGCAAAATTGATTGGGTTAAAGTCTTAGGAATATTGTATAGTAAATTGGATAATTGTTGGCATTTATTAAATCATCTATTTGCCATGCCTCAATTCGCTTTGTTGAATTTATTTTTATATGACAATTGGATGTGGTTGTTGCTTGTATATTTATGTGAATTCCGTGAGTTTGGTGATTTGATATTTCCTGGAAATAATTATATTATAGATTTTTTATCTGCAAATAATTAATAAAATAAGTTTAAGCTGAGGCGTTATATAATTATCAAGAATTTGGATTAATGAAGGTGTTGCCCTATACTGAGTATTTTCTATCTCTGTTGTTGTTTTGAGGTTTTATACACATTGTGTGGAGTCTTGGGCTATTTGTTGTGAAATTAATTGATTTTGTTATATTCTGGAATTGGTTGTGGCCATTGGGCAAATTGTGATATGAATTGATTTTGTTATGTTGCTGTGATAATATTCCGTGTAAATTATTGTATTATTTGAGTTATTATTTTGAGGATATAAGGGTGGCATTTCACTGTTGATATTATGTTGGTATAAGGGTGGCATTTCACTGTTGATATTATGTGGTATAAGGGTGACATTTCACTAATATGTGTTGGGATATTGTCTGGGCGGAGCGATAAGGGTGGCTATAGGAGAGATAAGGATGACTATAGGAACGATAAGGGTGGCTATTGATATTATCAGGGCGGAGGGATAAGAGAGACTATTATAGGAGTGATAAGGGTGGCTATAGGAGAGATAAGGGTGACTATTGTCAGGGATGATATGTGATGATGTGGGGTTATTGCGTTGATAATTTTCATGTGATGCTGTGATTTTCCTTGTGTTTATTTTTTTATACCTTGTATAATTTGTCTTGTTGTTGGTAAATTGATAATAGTCTGATCTATGTTGAAATTGGGAGCCTGTGGTTATTGCCAGGTGGATTATAAAATAAAATATAGGCATGAGGTGCCGTGAGTAAATAATGATGATATTAGCACGTGAACTGTCCATGCATTTGTGATATGAAATGTGGGCACGAAGTGCCGTGAGTAAATAACGATGTATTGGCACGTGAGTTATCCGTGCAATTTTGATAGAGAAATTGGCATGAGGTGCCGTGAAAATATGAAAGTGGGTTGAGACCCGTATTTTATGATTTTGAAATGATCTGTCGCATGGTGACTTTTATTCGAAAGAGATTTATTTGAAAGAATTTTATTTGAAAGATATTTATTAGAAGAAATTATATTTAAAAGAGATTTGAAAGGGATTTATTTAAAAGAGATTTATTTGAAAGTATTATATCCTGAAGATTTATATTTGAAAAACATATAGGCAAAAGATTTATATTGAAATGACTTAATTAATTGGGTGTACTTGTATTTATTATTTGTTGAGTGATGTTAATGGTGCTCTTGTTGTCTTGCTGTGCATATCACTGGTTGTTTTATGTTGCCTTATTGTTATCTGTTTCCTATTATTTGTATATCATATTGCACAGGTTATTAGACTAGTGAGTGTCTTGGCTGTACCTCGTCTCTACTCCACTGAGGTTAGCCTTGATACTTATTGGGTACCGACCGTGGTGTACTCATACTACACTTCTGCATATTTTTGTGCAGAGCCAGGTATTGGAGATATCGGACCCGGACAGAGTTAGAGTGGGATCGCAAGGATTCAAGATAGAGCTGCTTAGTCGTCGCAGTTCCTTGGAGTCTTTCCATTTTATTGTACTATTATTTATTATTCAAATAATGTTGAGTATTCGATCCTTGAGATCATTTCATGTATTCTGTTAGAGTTCGTGACTTAGTATTACCAGTCTTGGGAAGGTTGTTATATTTGTAATTATTTTCGTTGTTAGTTTCTATTAAAAAAAATGGCTTGAATTGTAATTAAAATCGACTTACCTAGTCTTAAAGACTAGGTGCCATCACGACGCCTGTGATGGGATTTTGGGT
The DNA here is from genome assembly GCA_000715115.1 of Nicotiana otophora. Lineage (NCBI taxonomy): Eukaryota > Viridiplantae > Streptophyta > Magnoliopsida > Solanales > Solanaceae > Nicotiana > Nicotiana otophora. The sequence goes on from AWOL01S0024222.1 coordinate 47,187, forward strand.
CGTGACAAAAAGCGAGCTTTGAGACGAGGTAAATCTCTTGTCTAACATTGTAATAGGAAATTTACCCCATAGGTAATTTAAATTTATATTTTTTCTAATTGTGGGGGACTACGTACGCACGAGGTGACGAGAGTCCGTGCGTAACTACTAATTATGCTTATGTCCGGATAGTTTAGGACCCAAATCATAAATTACTTGTAATGTTTGCACCCTACTTGTTAATTAAAGTACCTAAATTATATTGAAAGTTGTTAGAGGTATTGTAAAAGACAGAATGTCACTTACTTGAATTTTAGGTGGGTTACTTGACTGTTAATGGAAATTGTGCTTCATTATGTATTATCCTTGTAATAACTTTTAAACCAAATATTTATAAAGTATCATCTCTTCTTGTAGAATGGGCCGAATGCCTCGACAGTAGATAGATGCATCTATGGTTCGTGCTGCACAACCCTCGGTAGTGTACACGTTATTCTAGATCGGGTCGTACGACTTCGGCATAATCATGCGTGATAATACTTGGAGTTTAATTATATATTTGATGTCATTTCATGGCTTGAGAGGTTAAAATAATATCAGACATAAATTGGTTTGGGATTTATCATGTATGAAAGAATTATTTACTTTCTGTTTATTATTGAATTGCTGTAATTATATACATAACCCACGCTTATTTAGAGCTTATGTATTTTATTTTTAGCCCGTAGTAAATGTCGATGTCGACCCCTTGTCACTACTTCTTCGTGGTTAGACTTGATACTTACTGGGTACATATTGTTTATGTACTCACATTACACTTCTACACTTATTGTGCAGGATCTAAGGCAGGTGCATCTGGCGATCATACCGGCGCGCATCCCCGTTACCCTGGCCTAGTGGTGAGTTGCTTCCTGAGCCGTTCTACAGTGCCTAGAGTCTCTCTTTTCTATTCATTTTCTATCTATTTTATTTTAGACAATAGTTAGAGTTTTGTATATTCTACTAGTGCTCATACACTTGTGACACCAGGTCTTGACACACACACACCAATAGATTTTATGGTTTTGGATTATTACCTTTATCATGATTGCACTCAGCTACTTTCGACTTATTTAAATATGTTTCTTCTAAATTTTTAATCAACGGAAAATTAATTACTTAGAACCTTATTAAAAAGAGTATTCACGTAGTTAGTTCACTATTGGTTTACCTAGCGACGACGTCGGGCGCCATCACGGCCTATAGAAGAAATTGGGTCATGACAACATGGTATCAGAGCACTAGGTTCACGTAGGTCTCACAAATTATGATCAAGCCTAATAGAGTCTTGCGGATCGGTGCGGAGATGTCCGTACTTATCTTCGAGAGGCTATTCGTGCAGTTGATGTTGTGTTAAGCATCTTTCTCTTATTCCCTCACAGATGGTGAGAACGCACGCGGCAGATCTACCCAATCATGCAAGAGCTGCTCCCCCTGTTGCTAGAGGCCGAGGCAGAGGCTGAGAGAGGGCTCCAGCTCGTGGTAGAGGACGAGGACCTCCTACAGGTTCTCCAGTTATGCCACCAGTGGATCCAGTGGAGGATCCTATTATTGAGAAGCAGGGCGAGGTGCCTGCAGCAGAGCCAGCCTCGGCGGATTTCATGTTCGCACCGGGATTCCAGGAGGTCATGGGCCATTTCCTGCGGTTCATGGACTCTATGACTCAGACTGGTTTATTTCCAGCAGACCCAGCCATATCTCAGGCGGGAGGGGGAGCACAGACCCTTACCGCTCAGGGTCCAGGGCATGCAGCTGTCGTATATCAAACCCCGGGCGTACTACCCGTGGGCGGAGCTCAGCCAGTTATAACAACTATACCTGAGCCCAGACCAGCTGCGATTGGCGATCCACAAAAGCTATTGGATAGATGGACCAAGCTTCATACTCCCATCTTTGGGGGTGAGCGGAATGAGGACCCCCAAGATTTTATTGATCGGTGCAGGAACAGACTACACAACATAAGAATATTGGAGTCCCACGGAGTGGACTTTGCCACTTTCCAGCTGAAGGGCATGGCCTGTAGATGGTGGCAGACTAGCAGATTCTCCTCCCATGACTTGGGACCGGTTCACCCGTATTTTTCTGGATAGGTATATTCCTCCCTCTTAGAGGGAAGAGTTACGGTTTCAGTTTGAGCAGCTCCAGCAGGGTCAGATGTCAGTGACCGACTATGAGGCGAGGTTCTTTGAGTTGTCTCGCCATTCACTTATGATACTTCCCACTGATGCAGAGAGAGTGCGGAGGTTTGTTGCAGGTTTGCATACTGGTATTTAGGCCACCATAGCCCGAGAGGTTGAGATGGGGAGTTGTTACGAGCTAGTTGTAGAGATAGCTCAGAGGATCGAGGGTGTACGTCGATGTAGTTGAGAGCAGGCTATGAGGGACAAGCGGTGTCAGTATTCTAGAGAGTTCAGAGGTGCCTCGGTTGGGGGCAGAGGTCAGTTTGTGAGGGGTCAGTCTAGCAGGCCCATATATCCAGCACTGCCGCCTCCTCGGGATGCTCCATTGCGACCTTATTTCAGAGCCATGCCAGAGAGTTCCTCTAGTAGGTATCCAGGCCATTAGGGTCAGACTTCAGGTCAGTAGTCCACCGTACCAAGAGGTTGTTTCGAGTACGGGGATCTCAGTCATGTGTGGAGGCTCTGCCCCAGGATTTGGGGCAAGGTAGTGCAGCAGGGTCAGCAGCCTGTGATTCTTGATCCAGTTGCCCCACCAGTCGTCCGGCCGCCTAAAGGCAGAAGGAATATGGGTATGGGCCATCCTAGAGGTAGAAGCCAGTTAGGTGGTGCTCCAGCTAGGTTCTATACTTTTTTGGTCAGACCAGATGTAATGGCCTCAGATGCCATGATCACATGTATTATTTCTGTCTGCGGTAGGGATGCTTCAGTACTATTTGATCCAGGGTCTGTATATTCATATGTTTCATCTCTGTTTGCTCATTACTTAAGTGTTCCTCGTGAGTCCTTGGGTGTTCCTGTTTATGTGTTCACATCGGTGGACGATTATGTCATTGTGGATCGAATCTATCGGTCCTGCATTGTTACATTATGTGGTTATGAGAGAAGAGCAGATCTTCTATTACTTGATATGACCAACTTTGAGATCATCCTGGGCATGGACTGGTTATCTTCATATCATACCATTCTTGATTGTCATGCCAAGACCGTTACCTTGGCGATGCCAGAGTTGCTTAGACTGGAGTGGAGGGGTTCATCTGTCAATGCATCTAATCGGGTTATTTCTTTTATGAAGGCTTGACACATGGTCGAGAAGGGTTATTTGGCTTATCTAGATTATGTTCGGGATACTACCACAGGGACTCCGGTGATTGATTCAGTGCCTGTAGTCCGGGAGTTCTCTGATGTGTTTCCATCTGATCTTCCATGCATGCCACCAGATCGTGATATCGATTTCTGTATTGATTTGGCTCCAGGTACCCAGCCTATATCTATCCCACCGTACTGCATAGCTCCGAAAGAGTTAAAATAATTGAAGGAACAACTCGAGGAGTTGCTAGGTGCACGGGGGTTATTTGTGAAGAAGAAAGATGGGACTATGCGGATGTGTATTGATTATCTTCAGTTGAACAAAGTTACCATTCAGAACAAGTACCCGTTGCCGCGTATTGATGATTTGTTTGACCAGTTGCCGGGTGCTAGAGTGTTCTCTAAGATCTACTTGAGATCGGGATACCATCAATTGAATATTCAGGATTCATATGTTCCAAAGACGGCTTTCCGGACTAGATATGACCATTATGAGTTTCTAGTGATGTTTTTCGGCTTGATTAACACCTCAACGATGCTTATAGATTTGATGAACTGGGTGTTCAGGCTATATATGGATTCGTTTGTCATTGTCTTCATTGATGACATTTTGATATACTCGCGTAGCATGGAGGAGCACGAGCAACATTTGAGAGTGGTGCTTCGGACATTGCGGGAACATAAGCTATATGCTAAATTCTCCAAGTATGGGTTCTGGTTGGATTCTATGGCATTCTTGGGGCATGTTGTATCAGGCAAGGTTATTAAGGTAGACCCTAAGAAGATCGAGGCAGTTCAGAGTTGGCCTCGTCCCACCACAACGACTGAGATTAGGAGGTTCCTGGGGTTAGCAAGTTATTATCGTCGATTTGTGGAGGGCTTCTCATATATTGTGACACCTTTGACTAGATTGACCCAGAAGGGTGCTCCATTCCGATTGTCCGATGATTGCGAGGCAAGCTTTCAGAAGCTCAAGACCGCATTGATTTTAGCACCAGTGTTAGTGTTGCCTTCCGATTCAGGGATGTATATTGTGTATTGTTACACTTCACGCATTGGTTTGGGTTTTGTATTGATGCAGGAGGGGCGAGTTATTGCATATGCTTCACGTCAGCTGAAGCCCCACGAGAAGAATTACCTTGTACATGATTTGGAGTTGGTCGCGATTGTTCATACTCCCAAGATCTGGAGGCATTATCTTTATGGGGTATCCTGTGAGGTTTACACCGATCATCGCAGCTTGCAGCATTTGTTCAAGCAGAGGGATCTTAATTTGAGGCAACGCAGGTGGCTTGAGTTACTAAAAGATTATTATATTACCATCCTTTATCATCCGGGCAAGGCTAATATAGTTGCGGATGCCTTGAGCAGAAAGGCGGAGAGTATGGGCAGTTTGGCATTCATTTCAGTAGAGGAGAGGCCACTAGATTTGGACAATCAACCATTGGCTAATAGACTTGTGAGGTTGGATATTTCAGAGCCCAGTAGAGTACTTGCATGCTTTGTCGCCCAGTCTTCACTATTTGCGCAGATCAAGGCTCGTCAGTTTGATGATCCGCACTTGTTGGTTCTCAAAGAGACGATACTACAGGGTCGTGCCAAAGAGATTACTATAGGTGAGGATGGTGTTCTATGATTCCATAGTCGCCTATGTGTTCCTAATATTGATGGCTTGAGGGAGAAGATCCTAGAGGAGGCACACAATTCTCGATATTCTATTCATCCAGGTGCTACAAAGATGTATCGCGACCTAAGGGAACATTATTGGTGACGGTGGATGAAGAAGGACATAGTTGAGTATGTAGCAAGGTGTCTAAATTGCCAGCAGGTTAAGTATGAACATTAAAGGCCAGGTGGCCTACTTCAGCAGATGACTATACCTGAGTGGAAATGGGAGCGCATTACTATGGACTTTGTAGTTTGGTTGCCACGGACCTTGCGGAAGTTTGATGCAGTTTGGGTCATTGTCGACAAGTTGACCAAGTCGACACACTTCATCTCGGTTGTGACCACGTATTCTGCAGAAAGGTTGGCCCAGATTTACATTCAGGAGATTGTTTGGTTGCATGGTGTGCCTGTTTTCATCATATCAAATAGAGGCTTCAGTTTACTTCGCATTTCTGGAGGGCAGTATAGAACGAGCTGGAGGATAGGTTGCATGTGTTAGACTTCAGCACAGTTCAGTTAGATGAGAGCCTATTGTCATTGTTGACAGACAGGTTTGCCAGCTGAGGTCTAAGAGGATTTTGGCAGTAAAGGTTCGGTGGAGGGGCCAACCATTCGCGGAGGCAACTTGGGAGGCTGAGGAGGACATGTGGAGCAGATATTCGCATCTATTCAACACTCCAGGTATGATTCTAGACCAATTCGAGGACGAACGCTTGTTTAAGAGGTGGAGAATGTAACGACCTAACCGGTCATTTTGCTTTCTACATCCCTGTTTCCCTAAATAAGACTCCCCGTATGTGCTTTTACTGTTTTATGACCTGCGAGGATGATTAGTTTGGGATTTGGAAGGGTTCGGGTTGAAATTGGAACACTTAGTTCCTTAGTTTGGGTTTAAAAGGCTAAGTTTGACTTTGGTCAATTTTTTGAATAAACGACCTCGGAGCCGGGATTTGACGGTTCCAATAGGTTTGTATGATGATTTTGAACTTAGGCGTACGTTCGGATCGAGTTGTGGATGAACCGGGAACATTTCGACGCAAAAAGTTGAAAGTTGGCGCAGTTTAAAAGTTCTTTAAATTTGGTTTGGAGTAGGTTTTGGTGTTATCAAGGTCCGTTTGAGATTGCGAGCCTAGGAATAGTTTTTTTATGGTTATTTAAGACTTGCACGCAAAATCTGATGTCTTTCCGAGTAGTTTAAGTATGAATCGTCGTGTTTGGAGTAAGTTGGAAGAATTTGAAGTTCATAAGTTGATTCTATTGGTTTTGGGGTGCGATTCTTAGTGTCGATGTTGTTTTACGCAATTCGGGAGTTCAAACAGGTCCGTATAATGTTATGGGCTTGTTGGTGCATTTTGTCGGGGTCCCGAGTGGCTCGGGTGTGTTTCGGACCTCCCAGAGTTATGTTGAAAACACCAGAATATGTTATTTTGCTTTCCTTCTTCGCGAACGCGGAAGGACCCACGTGTTTGCGATGAAGGATTTGGGGTACTGGGGCTTTTTCCCTTTGCGTTCGCGAGTTCAAGGCTGCGTTCGCGGAGATCTGGACTGTTGGCCTTCACGTTCGCGTTTGACATGTCGCGTTCGTGTAGAAGCTTGGACCTAGGTCTCGGCAACCCAGTTGGCCTACGTGTTCACATGTTGGGCCCCGCGTTCACGAGGGGTAGGCAACCCAGTGCATCACATTTGCGAGGTTACTCTCACGTTCGCATAGAGCCTTTTTCCTGGACTTTTCAGTTTAGCCTTCGCGATCACGAGAGCTTGGCCACGATCGCGCATAAGGACCATTAGGCAGAAACATTTTAAAAAAGGGACTTAGGCTATTTTGGCTCATTTTCTTTCATCTCTTGGGCAATTTTGGAGCTCTTAGAGAGAGGTTTCCACCTAGCTATTGGAGGTAAGTAATTTTTATCCATTTTAAGTTAAATACATGGATTATGGGTAGATTTTAACATGTAAAATTGTGGAAATTGTGGGGTTTTGATAAAAATGGAATTTAACCATGAAAATGATTATGGAATGGGATGAAAATTATATATTTGAGTTCGTAAGGTTATGGGTAGCGATTATCTTTGAAAATTTCCGGAATCCGGGCACGTTGGCCCGGGGATGAATTTTAGGAATCTTCTAATTTTGGTTGGGTAATTACTCTAATAGTTAAATTATGAACTTTGGAACATGTATTGATTAATTTATACAACTTTTGACTAGTTTCGGATTTTTCGGCACCGAGTTGAGACTTTAGAGTGAATTTGAGGTTAGAAAGCGAGCTTTGAGATGAGGTAAGTCTCTTGTCTAACCTTGTAAGAGGTAATTTATCCCATAGGTGATTTAAATTAATATTTGCTTCTAATTATGGGCGGCTACGTACGCATGATGTGACGAGAGTCCGTGCATAGCTACTAATTATGCTTATGTCCGGGTAGTTTAGGACCCAAATCATGAATTACATGTAATGTTTGCACCCTACTTGTTAGTTAAAGTGCCTAAATTATGTGGAAGTTGGTAAATGATTTATGAAAGTCTGAATTTCACTTACTTGAATTTTGGGCGGGTTACTTGACTGTTAATGGAAATTGTGCTTCATTGTGTGTTAGCCTTGTGTAACGATCCGACTTGTCGTTTTAAGAATTAACGCCCCGTTCAGCGACTTAAGGTCCCGAGAAACTTTGTAATATGTATTAGGACTTGCTTGTGTCGTCGAGTTTGATGTTCGGAAGATTCAAAATTAAATGGAAAGAACAATTCTTATTTTAGAAGCTAAAATGAAAAGAGTTAACCGGAGAGTTGACTTTTGAGAAAATGGCTCCGAAATGGAATTTTGATGATGTCAATAGCTTCACATGTTGATTGTCGGACTTAGGCGTACGTACGGATTTGGATTTGGAAGTTCGTAGGTCAATTCGACGCATTTTGGCAAAAATTGGAAATAAAAGATTTTTGGAAAGTTCGACCGAAGGTTAAATTTTTGATAACGAGGTCGGATTTCAATTCCGTAAATTGGAACATCTCCATTACGTTATAAATCGCATGCAAAATTTAAAGTTGTTCCAGATTGATTTGATATGTTTCAGCGCAAAATATAGAATTTGGAAGATTTGAAAACTCATAATTCGATTCGATGTGCAATTTGTAATTTCGGCATTGTTTGATGTGATTTGAAGCCTCGACTAAGTTCGTATAGTATTTTGGGACATGTTGGTATATTTGGTTAAAGTCCTGAGGGCCTCGGTTGGATTTCAGATGGTTAACGGATCGATTTGTGGACAACTAGAGCTGTTGGAATTTTTGGACTTGCTGGTGTAATCGCTTCTGCGGAAGCTTGATAGGGCTGGACGTTGAACGCAGGAGCGGAACAGTGGTGCGCACCTGCAACATCGCAAGTGCGAGGTTTGCAACGCAGAAGCGAAAGAGAAGCGCAGAAGCGCATAATTGGCCGCATCTGCGGTTCACGCTGAAGCGGCATTTTTCCCACATGTGCGATGCTTCGACTGGCAGTGGCCTTCGCAGAAGCGAGTTTTGGCTCGCAAAAGCGGCTCCACAGATGCGGCGACTCGTCCGTAGGTGCGAAACTGGACAGAATGTTAAGGACCAAAAATGGTCATTTCGTCATTTTTGTTTTTGGATATTTGGAGCTCGGATTTGGGCAATTTGGAGGGATTTTGTAACGACCCTACCGTCCGTTTTGAAAATTATAACCCCGTTATCCCATTTACTGCTCAATTTATGCCTTGTAATTGATTTATGACTTATCGAGTTAGTTGGTTCGTGTCCGGAAGAAATTCGGAGTGAAATAAGACATTTAGTCTCATAATTGAAAAATTAAGTTAGAAAAGTGGACTGGATAGGGACCTATGTGTAAACAACCTCGGATTTGGATTTTGATGATTCCAATAGTTCTGTATTGTTATTTTGGACTTAGGAGCGTGTCCGAAAATTGTTTTGGAGGTCTGTAGAGGAATTAGGCTTGAAATGCTGAAAGTTGAATTTTTGGGAAGTTTGACTGGGGGTTGACTTTTTGATATCGAGGTCGAAATTCGATTCTAAAAATTTTAATAGGTCTGTTATGTCATTTATGACTTGTGTAAAAAATTTGAGGTCAATCGGATGTGATTTGATAGGTTTCGGCGTTGTTTGTAGAAATGAAAAGTTTCAAAGTTCAATAGGCTTGAATTGGGGCGTAATTAATGGTTTTAGCATTGTTTGAGGTGATTTGAGGATTCGACTAAGTTCGTATGATATTTTAGGACTTGTTAGTATATTTTGTTGAGGTCCTGAGGGCCTCGGGTGAGTTTTGGATGGTTAACAGATCAAAAATTAAACTACAACAACTGCTGCAATTTCCTTCTGTTGGAAATTTCTTCTGCCAGAATCGAGCCCAGAAAATCGACCCCAGAGTCGAGGGCCACGATCGAGCCCAGGGTCAAGGGCCACGATCGAAGGCAGGGTCGAAGACCAGGATCGAAGACATGATCGAAGGCCAGGGTCGAGGGCCATGATCGAGGATCTCGATCGACGGCCAAGATCGAGGCAGAACCGAGGCAGTTTGGGAAGAATTATAAAGCAGGGATTTCGTCCCATTCGCCATTTTTGACAAATTGGAGCTTGAGAAGAGGCGATTTTTGATAGATTTGCAAGGAAAACTTGAGGTAAGTCCCTTGTAATCATTTCTACTCTATAATATTGTATTATCATCGAATAATCCGACTAGATTACATGATTTTGAGGTGTAAATCGGAGATTGGAACTTAGAAAATTGGAAATATGATTTATAGATTTGAGGGTTGCGTTTTGGTCGGATTTTTGTAAAATTAGTATGGTTAGACTCGTGATTGAATGGGCTTTCGAATTTTGTAATTTTTGTCAGTTTCTGAGATGTGGGCCCTACGGGCAATTTTTGAGCTAAATTTCGGATTTTTATGGAAAATTACTATTCGTATGGAATTAATTCCAATAAATTTTATTGAATGAAAAGAATTATTTGTGACTAGATTCGAGGCATTCGAAGGCCGATTTGTGAGGCAAAGGCATAAAAAAGTAAAGAATTTCACTTTTTGAGGTAAGTAACAGTTTTAAATCTGGTCCTGAGGGTATGAAACCCCGGATTTTTATGTCATGTGATTATTTTGGAGGTGACACACATGCTAGGTGACGGGCGTGTGGGCGTATACTGAAGAGATTGTAACTTGGTCCGTCCCGTGAAACTGTAAAGTTGAATAACCTGTTGTTAGTTATAAGCTCTCTTTGTGTTGAAGAAATTTGACTGTAAATCATGTTAAAAATCATGCTTAGGCTATGTGATAGTACTGTTGGGACCCACAGAGGTCGCGAACTTATTGAATTATTTGCTAGTTGTTGTCTTGTACTCAGTCATGATTTTACTTGTGCATCATACCTCAGTCTTTCTTGATATTTGTTGATTTACTATGTTATCTTTGTTTGGGCTAATCTTTGTGATTTTCAAGAGCCCGGGAGACTAGAGAGGTTGATGACTGAGTAAGGCCGAGGGCCAGTCGGTGAGGTAAGGATATTTGGCACGTGAGTTGTCCGTGCAGGATATTATAGCACGTGAGTTATCCGTGAAACACTTGAGTTGTCCATACGGATTATGGCGCTTGGGCTGTAGGAGCCCCTCCGGAGTTTGTACACACCCCCAGTGAGCGCGGGTACCTATTGAGTGTGAGTGCTGAGGGATGAGAGCCGAGTGGTTGAGATGTTGTGATGAGTTGAGTGACTGTCGCCTGAGAGGCTCTACTTGCTTTGCATTTGTTATTGCACTTGATTTCTATTTGTCCTTGTTGTGAAATCTCTGAAAGATTTTATATCCGAATTACATGAAATTGAACTGTATAAAATTGATTTGGCTTAAACTATCGGATTTGGAAGCATGTCGATTCTTTGCTGGAACTACTGAAAGTGAACTATGACTGTGTAGCTCGTCATTATCTTCAGTTCCTTAGTTATTATTGTTACTTGCTGAGTTGGTTGTACTCATACTACACCCTACACTTCGTGTGCAGATCCAGGTATTCCTGAACATAGCGGGTGTTGATCATTTCGCGCAGTTAATTTTCAGGAGATTTTGAGGTAGCTGTCGTGTTCCACAGACCTTGTCTCTCCTTCTCTATCTACTTGTTTACTATATTTGGTCTCAGACTATTATAGACTGTATTTTCTAGACTTGTACTCATATTAGATGCTCATGTACTCAGTGACACCAAGTTTTGGGGAGTGTTCATATTTGTATTTGGGAGATTTTGTATTATATTTAAATATTATATTTTCAAACTTAAAAGAAAATGTGGTTAAGTGACATTAACGGCTTGCCTAGTATCGAGATAGACGCTATCACGATGGGTGCGATTTTGGGTTGACAATTTGGTATCAGAGCCTAGGTTACATAGGTCTCACGAGTCATGACCAGGTTTAGTAGAGTCTTGTGGATCGGTACGGAGACGTCTGTACTTATATTCGAGAGGCTCCAGAACCCTTAGGAAAATTCACTTTCTTGTGTTTCGTCGTGCGATATTGTTGATTCTGGAAACTAAATTTATGTTATTCTATTCTCTCACAGATGGTGAGAACACGTACTACCAGATCAGACGGTCAGCTACTAGTGCCACCAGTTAGAGCCGCGAGAGGCTGGGGTCGTGGTAGAGGCCGGGGTCGAGGTAGAGGTCGAGATGTAGCTCGTACCACAGTTGGGCCAGCACCTATAGTACCACCAGTTGCTCCAGCTCAGGAGCAGATTCCAGATATAGCTGAGCCGACAGGATCAGCTCAGGCACCAGCTGTGCCCATTGAGATTCCAGGCCTTCAGGAGACTTTGGCCCAGATATTGGCAGTTTGCACTGGTCTGGCTCAGGTAGTTTCGGCCCAGGCCGCACCTGCCACTTCTCAGGCCGGGGGAGGTACTCATACCCCCGTTGCCCGTACTCCAGACCAGGTAGTACAGGGACTTCAGATACCGGGGGCACTACCAGCCCAGCCATTTGCAGCTGCTCAGGCCACGGTAGTTCCTATTATGGCAGATGATGAGCAGAGGAGACTTGAGAGATTTGAGAGGCTTCGACCTCCATCTTTTAGCGGTGCTGAGTCAGAGGATGCTCAGGGTTTTCTGGATAAGTGTCAGCGGATGCTTCAGACATCGGGTATTCTGGAGATCAGTGGGGTCTCATTCACTACTTTTCAGTTTTCTGGGGCTGCCTGCAGATGGTGGGAGTCTTACGAGAGGTGTAGGCCGGTCGGTGCAGCACCCCTTACCTGGAAGCAGTTCTCCGGTCTATTCCTGGAGAAGTTCGTACCTCAGTCCCGCAGAAAGGAGCTGCGCAAGCAGTTTGAGAAACTTCATCAGGGTGATATGTCTGTGACACAATATGAGATGAGATTTTCAGAATTGGCCCGTCATGCTATCTGGTTGATTCCTATAGACAAGGAAAGGACCAGGAGGTTCATAGACGGCCTCACTTTTCAGCTCGCGGTTATTCATGACTAGAGAGAGAGTGTCTGGTGCTACTTTTGATGAGGTTGTTGACATTGCTCGTCAAATTGAGATGGTTCGCACCCAGGAGCGGGTTGCAATGGAGGCTAAGAGGCCTCGTGGTTCCGGTGATTTCAGCGGAGTTCCTTCAGGGGGTCAGTTTTACCGTGGTAGGGGTCGTTCTTACAGACACACTCAAGCGGGTCGTCCAGTTCATCGGGTGCATCAGCTAGCCACGGTGTTTATAGTGCTCACTCAGGCCAGTCTTCATTCAGTGCACTACCAGCATAGAGTTCTCATCAGGCCTCTTCCGCTCAGGCTTCTACAGGTAATTCTTCGGGTTATCAGGAGCAGCAGTTTCATCAGAGAAGGGGTTGTTTCGAGTGCGGAGAATTGGGTCATTTCAAGAGCGATTGTCCTAGGCTGTTGAGTGGGGCTCTACAGGAGAGTTCTCGACCAACGGCACCAGCACCAGCAGTTACACCACCCACCCAACCAGCTCGGGGTGGGGGTCAGGAAGCTAGGGGTCGCCCAAGAGGGGGGGGCGATCATGTGGCGGTGAGGCCCGATTCTATGCTTTTACTGCCATGCCAGATGTTGTTGCTTCAGATGCAGTGATCACAGGTGTTGTTTCAGTGTGCCACAGGGAGGCTTCTATATTATTTGACCCTGGTTCTACTTATTCATATGTATCATCGTATTTTGCTCCTTATCTGAAAATGCCCTGTGAGTCCTTAGTTTCACATGTTAGTATATCTACACCGATGGGTGATATTATTACTGTGGACCGTGTGTATCGGTCGTGTGTGGTAACTATTAGGGAACTGGAGACTAGGGTTGATCTTTTATTACTCGGTATGGTTGATTTCGATATAATATTGGGTATGGATTGGTTGTCTCCATGTCATGCTATTCTGGACTGGCACGCAAAAACTATGACGTTAACCATGCCGAGGTTGCCAAATGTTGAGTGGAGAGGTTCTCTAGATTTTGTTCCCAGCAAGGTAATTTCTTATTTGAAAGTCCAACATATGGTTGGGAAGGGGTGTTTGTCATACTTGGCTTTCGTGAGAGATGTTGATGCAAATACTCCTACTATTGATTCAGTACCGGTAGTGAGAGACTTTCCTGATGTATTTCCTACAGACCTGCCGGGTATGCCGCCCGATAGGGATATTGATTTCGGTATTGACTTGGTGCAAGGCACTCAACCCATTTCTATTCCTCCGTATCGTATGGCACCAGCTGAGTTAAAATAATTGAAAGAGCAACTTCAGGAACTCCTTGAAAATGGGTTTATTAGGCCTAGTGTGTCACCTTAGGGTGCACCGGTTTTGTTTGTGAAAATGAAATATGGTACTATGCGGATGTGCATCGATTATAGGCAGTTGAACAAAGTTACAATCAAAAATAAATATCCTTTGCCACGTATTGATGACTTATTTGACCAGCTTCAGGGAGCGAGGGTGTTCTCCAAAATCAATTTGAGGTCTGGGTATCACCAGTTGAAGATTCAGCATTCGGATATTCTGAAGACGACATTCAGAACTCGTTATGGCCACTATGAATTTCTTGTGATGTCTTTTGGACTAACCAATGCCCCAACATCATTTATGCATTTGATGTATAGTGTATTCCAGCCATATCTTGAATTATTTATAATGGTATTTTGTTGATGATATTCTGGTGTACTCACGTAGTCAGGAGGAGCATGCACAACACTTGGGTATTGTATTACAGAGGCTGAGAGAGGAGAAACTTTATGCCAAATTCTCTAAGTGTGAGTTCTGGCTTAGTTCGTGGCATTCTTGGGACATATAGTGTCCAGTGAAGGAATTAAGGTGGATCCGAAGAAAATAGAGGCAGTTCAGAATTGGCCCAGATCATCCTCAGTTACTGAGATTCGTAGTTTTCTTGGCTTGGTCGGTTATTAACGTTGTTTTGTGGAGGGTTTCTCGTCTATTGCATCGCCTATGACTAAATTAACCCAGAAAGGTGCTCCGTTCAGGTGGTCGGATGAATGTGAAGAGATCTTTCAGAAGCTCAAGATAGCTTTGACTATAGCTCCAGTATTAGTGTTGCCTACAGGTTCAGAGTCTTATACTGTGTATTGTGACACGTCGCGTATTGGTCTCGATGCAGTGCTGATGCAAGACGGTAGGGTGATTGCCTATACATCCATACAGTTAAAGGTACATGAGAAGAATTATCCAGTCCACGATTTTAAGTTAGCATCTATTGTTCATGCCTTGAAAATTTGGCGGCATTACTTATACGGTGTCCAGTGTGAGTTATATACCGATCATCGGAGTCTACAACATTTATTTAAACAGAAAGATCTTAACTTGCGGCAACGAAGGTGGTTGGCGTTGCTTAAGGATTATGATATCACCATCCTCTATCATCTCGGAAAGGCCAATGTGGTGGTCGATGCCTTAAGTCGTAAGGCAGAAAGTTTGGGCAGCTTAGCATACTTACCAGTAGTAGAGAGGCCTTTAGCCTTGGAGGTTCAGGCCTTGGCTAATCAGTTTGTTAGATTGGATGTTTCCAAGCCGAATCGAGTTTTGGCCTGTGTGGTTTCTCGGTCTTCTTTATATGATAGCACCAGAGAGCGCCAGTATGATGATCTACATCTGTTTGTCCTTAAGGATACAGTTTAGCACGGTGATGCCAAGGAAGTTACTATTTGAGATGATGGTGTATTACGGATGTAGGGCAGGCTATGTGTGCCTAATGTAGGTGGTTTGCATGAGTTGATTCTCTAGGAAACTCACAGTTTGTGGTACTATATTCATCCAGGCACCGCGAAGATGTATCAGAATTTGAGACAGCACTATTAGTGGAGGCAAATGAAGAAAGATATAGTTGGGTTTGTAGCTCGGTGTCTAAATTGTCAACAGGTAAAGTATGAACATTAGAGGCCAAGAGGATTGCTTCAGAGACTTGAAATTCCGGAGTGAAAGTGGGAGCGTATTACCATGGACTTCGTAGTTGGGCTCCCACGGACCTTGAGAAAGTTTGATGCTATTTGGGTGATTGTAGATCGGCTAACCAAGTCCGCACATTTTATTCCAGTTGGTACTGATTATTCTTCGGAGCGATTGGCTGGGATTTATATTCACGAGATTGTTCGCCTACACGGTGTGCCAGTGTCCATTATTTCAGATCGGGGTATGCAGTTTACCTCACAGGTTTGGAGGGCAGTGCAGCGAGAATTGGGCACACAGGTTCAGTGGAGTACAACATTTCACCCTCAGATGGACGGACAGTTTGAGCGCACTATTCAGATATTGGAGGATATACTACGTGCCTGTGTCATTGATTTTGGGGGTTCTTGGAATCAATTTCTGCCACTCGCAGAGTTTGCTTACAATAATAGCTACCAGTCAAGCATTTAGGTGGCTCCATATGAAAATTTATATGGGAGATGGTGTCGGCCTCTGGTGGGTTGGTTTGAGCCTGGTGAGGTTAGACTATTGGGTACTGACTTGGTTCAGGATGCTTTAGAGAAGGTCAAAGTAATTTAGGAACGGCTTCGCACGACACAGTCTAGACAGAAGAGTTATGCCGACAAGAAGGTTCGTGATGTTGTTCACATGGTTGGGGTGAAGGTTTTGCT
>AWOL01S0024222.1:63496-116862 GCA_000715115.1 Nicotiana otophora
GGTGGCTTATGAACTTGCTTTGCCACCTAGTCTATCAGGTGTTCATCCAGTGTTCCATGTATCCATGCTCCGAAAGTATGTCGAGGATCTGTCTCATATTATGAATTTTAGTACGGTACAACTGGGCAGTAATTGGACTTATGATGTGGAGCCGGTGGCTATTTTAGACTAGCAGGTTCGAAGGTTGAGGTCAAAGAGCATAACATCAGTGAAGGTGCAGTGGAGAAGTCAGCCAACCGGAGAAGCTACT
This sequence comes from Nicotiana otophora, assembly GCA_000715115.1. Lineage (NCBI taxonomy): Eukaryota > Viridiplantae > Streptophyta > Magnoliopsida > Solanales > Solanaceae > Nicotiana > Nicotiana otophora. The sequence continues at coordinate 63,747 of AWOL01S0024222.1, forward strand.
TGGGAGATTGAGCAGGAGATGCGGAGCAAATATCCACACTTATTTGAGACTCCAGGTATTATTCTAAACCCGTTCGAGGACGAACGCCTGTTTAAGAGAGGGAGAATGTAACGACCCGACCGGTCATTTTGAATATTATAACCTCGTTCCCTATTTACTGCTCAATTTATGCCTTGCAATTGATTTATGACTTATCAGGTTAGTTTGTTCGGGTCTGGAAGGAATTCGGAGTGAAATGAGACACTTAGTCTCATAATTAAAAAATTAAGTTAGAAAAGTGGACTGGATATGGACCTATGTATAAACAACCTCGGATTTGATTTTTGATGATTCCAATAGTTCCGTATGGTGATTTTGGACTTAGGAGAGTGTCCGAAAAAATTTTTGGAGGTCCGTATAGGAATTAGGCTTGAAATGCCGAAAGTTGAATTTTTGGGAAGTTTGACTGGGGGGTTGACTTTTTTATATCGGGGTTGAAATCCGATTCTGAAAATTTTAATAGGTTTGTTATGTCATTTATGACTTGTGTGCAAAATTTGAGGTCAATCGGACGTGATTTGATAGGTTTCGGCGTTATTTGTAGAAATGGAAAGTTTTAAAGTTCAATAAGCTTGAATTGGGGCGTAATTCATGGTTTTAGTGTTGTTTGAGGTGATTTGAGGATTCGACTAAGTTCGTATGATGTTTAGGACTTGTTAGTATATTTAGTTGAGGTCCTGAGGGCCCCGGGTGAGTTTCGGATGGTTAACGGATCAAACATTGAACTACAACAACTGCTGCAATTTCCGTCTGTTGGAAATTTCTTCTGCCAGGAAATCGAGCCCAGAGCCGAGGGCTACGATCGAGCCCAGGGTCAAGGGCCACGATCGAAGACCAGGATCGAAGACATGATCGAAGGCCAGGGTCGAGGGCCATGATCGAGGATCTCGATCGAAGGCCAAGATAGAGGCAGAACCGAGGCAGTTTGGGAAGAATTATAAAGCAGGGACTTCGTCCCATTCGCCATTTTTGACAAATTGGAGCTTGAGAAGAGGCGAATTTTGATAGATTTTCAAGGAAACCTTGAGGTAAGTCCCTTGTAATCATTTCTACTCCATAATATTGTATTATCATCGAATAATCCGACTAGATTACATGATTTTGAGGTGTAAATCGGAGATTGGAACTTAGAAATTTGGAAATACGAGTTATAGATTTGAGGGTTGCGTTGTGGTCGGATTTTTGTAAAATTAGTATGGTTAGAGTCGTGGTTGAATGGGCTTTCGGATTTTGTAATTTTTCTCGGTTTTTGAGACGTGGGCCCCACGGGCAATTTTTGAGCTAAATTTCAGATATTTATGGAAAATTACTATTTTCTTATGGAATTAATTCCAATAAATTTTATTGACTGAAAAGAATTATTTGTGACTAGATTCGAGGCATTCGAAGGCCGATTTGCGAGGCAAAGGCATAAAAGAGTAAAGAATTGCACGTTTTGAGGTAAGTAACAGTTTTAAATCTGGTCCTGAGGGTATGAAACCTCAGATATTTGTGTCATGTGATTATTTTAGAGGTGACGCACATGTTAGGTTACGGGCGTGTGGGCGTGCACCGAAGCGATTGTGACTTGATCCATCCCGTGAAACTGTAAAGTTGAATAACGTGTTGTTAGCTATAAGCTCTCTTTGTGTTAAAGAAATTTGACTGTAAATCATGTTAAAAATCATGCTTAGGCTATGTGATAGTACTGTTGGGACCCACAGAGGTCGCGTACTTGTTGAATTATTTGCTAAATGTTGTCTTGTACTCAGTCATGATTTTACTTGTGCATCATACCTCAGTCTTTCTTGATATTTGTTGATTTACTATGTTATCTTTGTTTGGGCTGATCTTTGTGATTTTCAATAGCCCGAACTAGAGAGGTTGAGGACTGAGTAAGGCCGAGGGCCTGTCGGTGAGGTAAGGATATATGGCACGTGAGTTGTCCGTGCAGGATATTATAGCACGTGAGTTGTCAGTGCAGCACTTGAGTTGCCCATGCGGATTATGGCGCTTGGGCTGTAGGAGCCCCTCCGGAGTCTGTACACACTCCCAGTGAGCGCGGGTACCCATTGAGTGTGAGTGCTGAGGGATGAGAGCCGAGTGGTTGAGCTGTTGTGATGAGTTGAGTGACTGTCGCCTGAGAGGCTCTACTTGCTTTGCATTTGTTATTGCACTTGATTTCTATCTGTCATTGTTGTGAAATCTCTAAAAGATTTTATATCCAGATTACATGAAATTGAACTATATAAAATTGATTTGACTTAAACTGCCGGATTTGAAAGCATGTCTATTCTTTGCTGGAACTACTGAAAGTGAACTATGACTGTGTAGCTCGTCATTATCTTCAGTTCCTTAGTTATTATTGTTACTTGCTGAGTTGATTGTACTCATACTACACCCCGCACTTCGTGTGCAGATCCAGGTATTCCTGAACATAGCAGGTGTTGATCATTTCGCGCAGTTGATTTTCAGGAGATTTTGAGGTAGTTGTCATGTTCCGCAGACCTTGTCTCTCCTTCTCTATCTCCTTGTTTACTATATTTGGTCTCAGACTATTATAGACCGTATTTTCTAGACTTATACTCATATTAGATGTTCATGTACTCAGTAACACCAGGTTTTGGGGAGTGTTCGTATTTGTATTTGGGAGATTTTGTATTGTATTTAAATATTATATTTTCAAACTTAAAAGGAAATGTGGTTAAGTGATATTAACGGCTTGCCTAGTATCGAGATAGGCGCCATCACGATGGGTGAGATTTTGGATCATGACAGATTTTTCACAAGCTTGGTTGGGATAAGTGTTTTATATCCGAAAGTGATTATATTTCATAAATCTATAGTTATATTCATCGTTTAATTCGAGTTTAATGGAGAAAAATTGGGATTTTTGTAAAAATGTTTCAAAAATGAAAATGCAAGATTTGGAGGATGATTTGTTATTGGAATTCAATAAAATTGGTATGGTTGAACTCGTTTCGGAATGAATGTTCAGATTTAGTAAAACTTATGTCGGGTTCCGAGAGGCGGGCCCCATGTTGACTTTTATTGACTTTTTAGAATAAAATTTTAAGTCGACGTTTTATTATCCAGAATTATTTTCGATGAATTTTAATGAAGTTATACAATTAATTTGGATAGATTTGAGCTGTCAGGAGGTAAGTATCTTGCCTAACCTTGAGTGGGGTTTCTTAGGCATTGAGTCTTTTGTGGAAATTGTGTGATTAAAAGCCATGTACGTGAGGTGACGAGTGCGTACTTGGTTTATATATGCAAATTATGTCGGTTAAAATTCGTAGACACCTTTATGTATTAAATTGGAAAATTATTGGAACATATTAAATCTCGTATTTGTCATGCCTTATTCTTTGTTTGTCGAGGTTGTTTTTATATGATAATTTGATATGATTGACACTTGACCTTTATGTGAACTCTGTGTTTGTTTGAGATACCATTTTTATGGAAATACTTTCATTATTGATCTTATCTACAGATAATTTAAATGTGAAATTTAATTAATAAGATGAATAAATCTATTTAGTTTCTGAAGTTGTGATTTAAAAGAGGTGTTGTTCCTTGATGAATTACCTTTCAGTTCATGTTGTTGAAAATTTGGTATTGAATTATAAAGGCCGTGAATCATATTGAGGCAAAATGCCAAATTGTAAAATATTATTCGGTTGAGTTGTTCACTCCCGAATATTTTGTTAAGATGTTGTGCACATTATGGTCGAGTCGTGGGCCCCTTATTGTAGAAAATAATATTATTGTTGATTTATGTGGCAAGTTGTAATATTTGACCACTTGAGGTATAAATTGTGATATGTTGTGATATTTGAGCACTTGTAGTACAATTTGTGAATGACGTGATAATTGAGCACTTGAAGTGTAATTTGTGAAATGTTGTGATATTTGAGCACTTGAGTGCCCCTATTGATGCATATTTACTTTTGGGACTACGAAGCGGTATCTCGGGAGATCCTCATGTCTTGCATATTTACTTTTGGGACTACAAGGCGGTACCTCGGGAGATCCCCATATCTTGTATATTTACTTTTGGGACTACGAGGCGGTACCTCGGGAGATCCCCTGTTGAGCATTTACTTTTGGGACTACGAGGCGGTACCTTGGGAGATCCCCCGTTGAGCATTTACTTTAGGGACTACGAGACGGTATCTCGGGAGTTCTCTTTGTTGATATTTTTTTCTATGGCTACACTTGCCTTTGGTTAGTTTATTTTTCCGTAATATGTAAATTCTTATCTTCTGCCGTGATGTACTAGTTGACTTTATTATTATGTGTTTTGTGTTCCTTGTTGTATTATATTGGCTTTGGCTTTTTAGTACGAGACTATGAAGATTTATATTGATGGTTTTTACTGATTTTCGATGATTGAGTTGTTTTAAATAAAAGAAGTTACTATTATGTTTGAAATTAATAAGTTTTACATCCAAATCAGTAGATTATTTGATGCTTTAATTTAAGTGCAAATGTCATTTTCTTCACTCAAACAATTTCTAAAGTAAATTGATCGTGCGAATTTTTATATACTGATATTTTTGGCACGTGAGTTGTCCGTGCAGTTGTGATAGAAATATGGGTACGAGGTACCGTGAAAATATGAAAGTGGGCTGAGACCCTATTTTTGTGATTATGAAATGAGGTGTCACAAGGTGACTTTTATTTGAAAGAATTATATTCGAAAGATATTTATTTGAAGGAAGTATATTCGAAATATATATTTATTTGAAAGGATTATATTCTAAGGATTTTTATTGAAAAATTTATATTTGAAAGATTTATACTTGAAGTACTTACATTTGAAGACGTATATTTGAGGGACTTGATCAATTGGTTGTATATGTGATCCTTATTCGTTTGAGCAATATTTATGGTGTTCTTGTTGCCTTGTTGTTTATATCATTGCTATTTGTTTCTATTATTATTATTATTATTATTATTATTATTATTATTATTATTATTATTATTATTATTATTATTATTATTATTATTATTATTATTATTATTATTATTATTATTATTATTATTATTATTATTATTATTATTATTATTATTATTATTATTATTATTATTATTATTATTATTATTATTATTATTATTATTATTATTATTATTATTATTATTATTATTATTATTATTATTATTATTATTATTATTATTATTATTATTATTATTATTATTATTATTATTATTATTATTATTATTATTATTATTATTATTATTATTATTATTATTATTATTATTATTATTATTATTATTATTATTATTATTATTATTATTATTATTATTATTATTATTATTATTATTATTATTATTATTATTATTATTATTATTATTATTATTATTATTATTATTATTATTATTATTATTATTATTATTATTATTATTATTATTATTATTATTATTATTATTATTATTATTATTATTATTATTATTATTATTATTATTATTATTATTATTATTATTATTATTATTATTATTATTATTATTATTATTATTATTATTATATACTACTACACTACACAGGTTATTAGACTAGTAGTGACTTGACTGTACCTCGTCACTACTCCACTGAGGTTAGTCTTGATACTTACTGGGTACCGACTGTGGTGTACTCATACTACACTTTTGCACATTTTTGTTTAGAGCCAGGTATTAGAGATATCGGACTCGGACAAAGTTAAAATGTGATCGCAAGGATTCAAGGTAGAGTTGTTTGGTCGTCGCAGTCCCTTGGAGTCTTTCTATTTTCTTGTACTGTCAACTCTTATTCGAACAGTATTGTATATTCGATCCTTGAGATCATTACATGTATCCAGTTAGAGTTCGTGACTCAATATTACCAGTCTTGGGAGGTTTTTATATTTGTTTCCTCTTTTGGTTTCGACACTTGTATTAATTTATATGTTTAAAAAAATGACTTCAAATGAAATTGTAATCGGCATACCTAGTCGTACAGACTAAGTGCCATCACGACGCCTGAGGTGGGATTTTGGGGCGTGATACCTTGTAATAACTTTTAAACCAAATGTTTATACAGTATCTTCTCTTCTTGTGGAGCGGGCCGAACGCCTCGGCAATAGATAGATGCATCTATGGTTCGTGCCGCACGCCCCTCGGCAATATACACGTTATTCTGGATCGATCCGTACGATCTCAGCATAATCGTGCGTGATAATACTTAGAGTTTAATTATATATTTGATGTTACTTCATGGCTTGAGAGGTTAAAATAATATCAAACAGAAATTGGTTTGGGATTTATCATGTGTGAAAGAATTATTTATTTCCTATTTGTTATTGAATTATTGTAATTATGTACATAACTCATGCTTATTTAGAGCTTCTGTATTTAATTGTTAGCCCATAGTAAGTGTCGATGTCGACCCCTCGTCATTACTTCTTCGAGGTTAGACTTGATACTTACTGGGTACATGTTGTTTATGTACTCACGCTACACTTTTGCACTAACCATGCAGGATCTGAGGCAGGTGCATGTAATGACCCGGCCGGTCGTTTTGAGTATTACTACCATGTTTCCCCCATTTACTGCTCCATTTGTGCTTTACAGTTGTTATATGACTTACCGGTTTAGTAGGTTCAGGTCCGGAAGGATTTCGGAATGAAATGAGACACTTAGTCTCATAATTAAAAATTTAAGTTGGAAAAGTTGACGGCATATTGACTTATGTGTAAATGACCTCGGATTTGAATTTTAATAATTCCAATAGCTCCGTGTGGTGATTTTGGACTTAGGAGCGTATCCAGAAAATTATTTGGTAGTCCGTAGTGGAATTAGGTTTGAAATGGCGAAAGTCGAATTTTTGGAAAGTTTAACCGGGGGGTTGACTTTTTGATATCGGGGTCGGAATCTGATTCTAAAAATTTATTAGGTCTTTTATGTCATTTATGACTTGTGTGCAAAATGTGAGGCCAATCAGACTCGATTTGATAGGTTCCGGCATCATTTGTGAAAATTTGAAATTTCAAAGTTCATTAGGCTTGAATTGGGGTGTGATTCGTTTTTTTAGCATTGTTGGATATGATTTGAAGGTTCGACTAAGTTCTTATGATGTTATGGGACTTTATGGTATGTTTAGTTGAGGTCCGAGGGCCTCGGGAGTTTTGGATGGGTGACGGATCATTTTTGGACTTGGCTTAGTGGCTGAAAACTGCTGGTGTATTTTTCTAGTTTCCTTCTTCGCGTTCGCGAAGGGGAATTTGAGGCAAGCAAATTTTGCTCTTCGCATTCGCGAGAGGGTCTCGCATTTGCGAAGAGGAGCTGGATTCAGGCGAGGTTGTTCTTCACGTTCGCGATTGGGTATCGTGTTCGCGGAGGGAAAATAGTTGGGGTGGGTTTTTGCCTTCGTGTTCGCGAAGGGGAGCTCGCGTTCGCGAAGAGGAGCTCGGTAAAGCATCGCGTTCGCGAGTAGAGTTTCGCATTCACGAAGAAGAGAGGGATGGACAAAAAGTTTAAGTTCTCCATTTTTGACGAAGTGGAGCTCGGGAAGAGGCGAATTTTGGGAGATTTTGAAGAAAAACAATGGGGCAAGTGTTCTTAACTCAATATTGGTCAAATTACCCGAATCCATGGTTGTTTTTAACATTTAATCGGTGAATTAAGTTGAAACACTTAGAAAACCCTCTTAGTTTAATTTGAAGATTTGAGGGTCGAGTTGATGTCGGAATTAGGTATAATTGATATGGTTAGACTCGTGGTTGAATGAGTTTTCGGATTTTGTAACTTTTGTCGGGTTCCGAGACGTGGGCCCCACAAGCAATTTTTGAGTTAAATTTCGAATTTTGTTGGAAAATTAGTATTTTCATATGGAATTAATTTCAATAAATTGTATTGACTGAATCGAATTAATTATGACTAGATTCGAGACTTTCTGAGACCAATTCACGAGGCAAGGGCATAGCGGAGTAAGAAATTATGCGGTTTGAGGTAAGTAACATTTCAAAACTTGGTTCTCAGGGTATGAATCCCTAAATGTTGTGTTATATCAATTGTTGTAGGTGACGCACATGTTAGGTGACAAGCGTGTGGGCGTGCGCCATAGAAATTGTGACTTAAATAAATTCTGTGGAGTTGATAAATTAAAGAACCATGTTATTACCCGTGTATCATCCACGTGTTAGAGAAATTGAGTCGAGGCTCTTATTAAAGATCATGTTTAGGCTACGTGCCGATATTTTGGGACCCATGGGGTTGTATTGTTGTTGAATTACTTGTTTTAAATTGTAATTTCATACTTAGTCATGTTCATTCATTTCATATCTTATTTCAGTCTCTGTTGTTATTTATTGATACATCATATTATCATTTTTGGGCTGATTTTCATGACATTTTGAGCCCAAGAGACGGAGAGATTGATGATTGAGTGAGGCCAAAGGTCTGATTGTGAGGATATTTTTGGGATCGGGGCGGCACGCCGCAATAGAATATATTGGCTTTATATATATTATTATTATATGGATCGGAGCTGCCCCCCTGCAGCAGGCCTTATAGGCTTTATTATTATGGGATCGGACTGCACGCCGTAGTAGGCCACATCGGCTTTATATAGTGCTTGGGCTGAAGGAGCCCCTCCGGAGTCTGCACACACCCCCAGTGAGCGCAGTTGATTTATATTGAGGGATGGATCTTCCCTGGACATGGATATTGTCCGAAGCATTTATATTGAGGGATGGATCTTCCCTGGATATGGATCTTGTCCGAATTATTGATATTTGGAGATGGATCTTTTCCCTAGGCTGGATTGGCCTTGTACAGTACTGAGTAACTGGATGTCAGTTACTGTGTATATATATTGGAATGGATCTTCCCTAGGCTGGATTGGCCATATATAGTACTGAGTGATTGAATACTCTGAGAGTGCGATTACGTGAGTTCATCTCTGAGATACGTAGCATTGACATGCACACATGACATGCATGCATAGAGATGTATTTTTCTCATATTGTACGGTATCACGTCATTCATGACTTCTCACACATATTGACATATGGGCATAGTGATGCATTTTACACTGGCTATCTGGAAAGAAAATAAAACATTTTATTTATTGTTGAAAGGAGTTTTGGGAGAATTACTGTTTTTCAAACTTACTCATATTTTTGGAAATTTCGGTAAACAACTTGGGTTTTCACTGATACACTTGAAAGGCAGAACTATTTTCAGAAATCATGATTAAGTTGAGCATCTTATCTTTGAGTTACTTCTTTTATTACTTGCTTTATGTTGTTATGAACTGTTGTTGGTTATTGGAGTTGGACTCTGACCTTGGTACAAGCTCGTCACTACTTTCAGCCCAGAGGTTAGTCTGTTACTTATTGAGTTGGTTGTACTCATACTACACTCTGTACCTCGTGTGCAGATCCAGGTGCTTTTGGACACGGCGACCCGTTAGATCTCAGAGTGCTATCAGTTGGAGACTATCAAGGTAGTTGCGTGGTGTCCGCTGACCTTGACTCTCTTTCTTTCAGTTAGTGTATTGTTCTATACTTTCAGACAGTGTTTTTATCAGTTAGACTTTGTATTCATATTAGATGCTCATGTACTCAGTGACACCGGGTTTTGGGAGTGATTATAACTGTATTATGAGATTTCTTCTGTTGAATTTAAATATTATATTTTTAAACTTAAAAGATATGGTGTTTTATTGAGATTGTCGGCTTGCCTAGTATTGATATAGGCGCCATCATGACAGGTGAGATTTTGGGTCGTGACAGTGCATCCGGCGATCACACCGGCACGCATCCCCATTACCATGAGGCCTAGTGGTGAGCTGCTTCCTGAGTCGTTCTGCAGCACCTAGAGTCTCTCTTTTCTATTTATTTTCTATCTATTTTATTTCAGACAATAGTTAGGATTTTATATATTCCACTAGTGCTCATACACTTGTGACACTGGGTCTTGGCACACACACTAGTAGACTTTATGGTTTTGGATTATTACCAATATCATGACTGCACTCAGCTACTTTTCACTTATATAAATCTGCTGCTTCTAAATTTCTAATCGATGTAAATTTAATTACTTGGAACCTTATTTAAAAGAGTCCTCACGTAGTTAGTTCACTGTTAACTTGCCTAGCGACGACACTGGGTGCCATCACGGTCTATAGGAGAAATTGCGTCGTGAAAGACTTGATATAGAACTTTTGTGGAATAGAAAATTGGTAGTTTTCTTTCTGTTTTTACTCTAAATGAGGTAGAACTGTACATAGAGAGTGTTGGATAAAACTTCTATATTTTATTAGTTGTTCAGCTATCCTACTCAGAGTACCACACATGTTTAAATGTTAAAATTCAATCAAACTATATAAAAAGCAAATACAACTTCCTGTTTGAAACCTTGATGCTTGACTATCAACTAATTCAATTCTCATGTTTCTATTCTTTTTCTCAACTCCTTTCATTTATACCCTTTTCTGTTTTTACAATGAAAAATGAGGTGAGTTAAGGCTAACAAATAATCTCTACAGGTACTAATATTTTGTCAAAGATTGAACAAAGGAGGCTAATCGTTGTACAGTGGTTGCATTACATTTTGCTAATAGAAAAATAGAGTATGTGTAAATAAGTTAATCTCGTGCATGCAAAGAATATGCTATTTTGCAAACCACACAACCTAAGTAATATGAATTTCTCATGGATATAAAGCATGTGTCATTTTGCAGCCGCTCAATATCCACAAATAAATATTTTGTTAGCTTTTTTACAGCTTAAAAAACTTTGCTCCTAAATGCATGTAAATACTATGAAGTAATTAGTATGCAATGCTATAGATATTTGGTTTGATATTTACTTAGGGTGCTTCAATTTCTTTTTTTACAATTTACAAAATAAAAAAAATCATATGTGACTATTCCAACTTTACGATATTGGGCTTGTGCTAAGCGCGAGCCAAAACTCATCTAGTAGTTAAAATAATATACAGAAGTATTATTTATAAAGTTAGACAAATTGGAGAATGTGAATAATAGAAATTTTTTAATCTATCTATATGGAAAAATAGAAGCAAAACAATTATATGTTGTTAAGTGGCATAACTATAAGATGACAATGTAAATATTTAGGACAAAGCTCCAACATAATTTGAGTTTTAAAATTATTTTAAAATAAAAACTCAAAAATAAAAACTGTCACTTCAAATTGGGGAGTAGTTTTCTTCCCAATATGGTAGTTATCTTCAAATACATAACCCCACGTAGGAATCACGTACTTTATTAAATTCTGCAATTCAGGCAATTCAAACTAATTAGATGATCCTTCAAATATGCTTGATCTTTAAAATTATAAAATCAGTAAATAATATATAGAAGTATTATTTATAAATTTAGACAGATTGAAGAACGTGAATAATAAAAATTTGTTAATGAAGGACTCCTATTTTGTTCTTCCATAAATCTGCATAATTTTTAGCTTCCTACACTTTAGGAGAAAAAAACCTATAGCAAACTTAAATCTGCTAGGTTATGTGCTAACATTTTTAACCAAATCAACTCAAACCTCTAATTTTAGAGCATATTATACGATATCATAACAATCTCTTATCTGAGGAATAAAATCATTTAATTGTTTTTTTACGTATAATGTAATTAGAAATTCCGCATTTTGACAATCATATAGCAAATTTTACCACACTAATTCTAAACTAAATAATTTAATTATATTAATTATGTAACGATCCGGCCGGCCGTTTTGAGAGTATTAGATCTGAACCCCTAATTATTGCTTCCTCTACTTCATTTTGTGGTTACATAACTTGCCGGGAGGATTTGTTTTTGATTTCGGAATGAAATGGGGTACATAGTCCCCAAAATGGACGTCTGAGTCGTAGAAATTGATCGTAGTTTGATTAGTGTGAAGACAGCTCGGGAATGTAGTTTCGACGGTTCCAGTAGCTCCGTAGAATGATTTTGGTCTTAGGAGCGTGTCCGTATATTGATTTGGAGGCCCGTAGGTCATTTCGGCGTTAATTGGCGATAATTCAAAAATTGGATAATTTTTGAAAAGTTTGATCAGGAGTGGACTTTTTTATATCGGGGTCGGATTCCGATTCTGAAAGTTGGAGTAGGTGCGTAATGTCAATTATGACTTGTGTGCAAAATTTGAGGTCAATCGAACTTGATTTGATAGGTTTCGGCATCGGATGTAGAAGTTTGAAGCTTTAAAGTTCATTAGACTTGAATCGATGCACAATTAAATTTTTAGCGTTGTTTGATATGATTTAAATACACGACTAAGTTCATATGATGGTTTAAGACTGGTTGGTATAATTGGTCGAGGTCCCGGGGGCCTCGGGTTGATTATAGGTGTTTAACAAACTAAAATTTGGACTTGTGAGAATGGCTGAAGTGCACCAGTTCTGGTGCAATCGCACCAGTGCAAGATTGACCGCAGGTGCGAGCAGGCAATCGCAGATGCGGGAATGATGAGAATGGCCAGTAATCGCAGGTGCGACGTGAAGGCCGCATAAGTGGAGTCGCTTCTGCGGAAGATTGATCGCAGAAGCGGACGAGTGCTTGGGGGGCCGTCCACAGAAGCAGACGCGTTTGCGCAGATGCGCACCCGCAGAAGCGGGCTTTGGACCGCATAAGCGGTTAGCCAGCTGCAGTGACCTTCCGCAGAAGCAGACGAGGGACCATAGAAGCGCTTCCGTAGATGCAGATGATTACGCGCAGGTACAGAGTCTAGGAGTTTAAGTGAACTCCGCAGATGCGGAGATTTCACTGCAAAAGCGGTACCGCAGAAGCGGATTTTTGATCGCAAATGCGAAAATGCTGGGTAGATTATATCAATTCGAGGGTTCATGATTTTATCATTTTTGGACATTTCAAGCTCGGTCTAAGGCTAATTTTGAGAGGACTTTCGAGAGATTTCTTGAGGTAAGCCACATGTGGACATTTTTATTCAATAATTTTGTTTTCCCATTGAATTTTCCACATATTTTGTGTGTATTTGAGGTGAAATTTGGGAGTTTGAGGCTAGGGATTTGGAGAGTTTAATTTGGAAATTTGAGTGGTGATTTGGTTCTGGATTTGAGTAACTTTGGTTTGGGTGAACTCGATATCGAATGGGAGCTCGTATTTTGTGACTTTTACTCGATCCCGAGACGTGGGCCCGGGTCGACTTTTTGGGGCGATTTTTTGATTCTTTGCTAAAGTCGTGGTTTCATTATTTAAATTAGTTTCTTGTAGTTGTATTTATAGTGTGTAATTACTTTTGGCAAGATTTGGGTCGTTTGGAGTCGGAAAAGTGAGGGAAAGGCATTCTTATTGACTGATTGAGCTTGATTTGAGGTAAGTGACTTGTCTAACCTTGTGTGGGAAAAATCCCCTTAGGGTTTGGTACCGTTGAAACAATTTGTGATATGTGAATGCCATGTACGCGAGGTGACAAGTGTGTACACGGGCTAAAGGTGGAAAATTCAGTTCTTGTTCAGTAGTCTTCTTTTAAATTCCTTAACCGAGTTGCCTTAACATGTGTAGTTTTCATGTTTAGTCTAGTATCACATGTATATGTGTCTTAACTCTTACTTGCAATTTGTGCAACATGCTTAGTTGAATTACCTACTTTCTTGATTTTGTATTCAGTCCTTAATTGTAGGATTTCTTGCCGTAAATTCGTTGTTCCATAAGTTATGAGTTGTGTATTTACTTTTGGGACTACAAGGCGGTATCTCGGGAGCTCCCTGTTGTATATTTACTTTCGGGACTACGAGGCGATATCTCGTGAGCTCCCTATTGCATATTTACTTTTGGAACTACGAGGCGGTACCTCGAGAGCTCCCCTGTTGTGTATTTATATTTGGGACTACGAGGCGGTACCTCGAGAGCTCCCCTGTTGTGTATTTATATTTGGGACTACGAGGCGGTACCTCGGGAGTGCCCCTGTTTGTTTACCTTTATTTATTGTGTTGTTACCTTTCTGTAATTCCTCATTATTAAATTCTCAGTCGTTTTGTTTTGTTATTATATCTTTTGCCTTGTTCTCTTTTTATTTCAGTAGTGCCCCGACCTGACCTCGTCACTACTCCACCGAGGTTAGGCTTATCATTTACTGGGTACCATTGTGGTGTACTCATGCTACTCTTCCGCACATCGTTTTGTGCGGATCCAGGTTCGTCCTACCAGGCCGGATACCAGTGAGATAGCCGTGCGTGGAGACTTCAAGGTACTTCTATCAGCGTCCGCAGACTTCGGAGTCCCCCTCTATTCTTATTATGTTATTTTTCGTTATTCTATTTAGACTTTGATGTATAGAGACACTCAGTATTTTCTCTTAGAAGCTTGTGACTTATTCCTACCGGGTTTTGGGAGTTGTAATTATTTGAATAACAATTTCTATTTATATTTTATGTGTGGAGATTTAAGTTCAATTTATATTATATTGTTCCGCACAATTGTTAGGCTTACTTAGTCATAGAGACTAGGTGCCGTCGCGACATCTCACGAAGGGAAATTTGGGTTGTGACAATTTATTAATCTTATCGTAATATTGTCAATTGTCTTGACCAATGCCAAGTGACTTATTACTATATAACTTGGTTTAATGTGGATACTTGAGAAAAAAAAAAGCATAAACAATTATTTGCATAGGTAAACGTAGATATGAATCAATTATGGAGGTAGGTTGGAATTATTGTTCCAAACCCACATTTGGGAAGACATCAATCGTGGGATTAAATTTTTGGGTGATTTATTTTTTCGTTCCTTTTTTGTTGTTTCTATGTTAAAAAAATATTAAGTATAAAATTAAATTACAAACTGCAGCACAAAATAATGTGGGAGAATTTTTTATTTTTTATTTTGCATTGGAAGGTTTAATAAATAAATCAAAAAAAATTGCCAAACAAACATGGGAGGAAATTTTAATTTTTCTTAAACGTGGGAGGGAGTATTAATTTATTAAAATTGGCAGGTTTAATTTTTTTATTTTAATTTTCTATATTCTATTTAATAATTTTGATACTTTTGTTGGAGTTTTGTCCTAAAAAATTAAACTTTGACATGTTATAGTTATGACACTTGGCACATAATTTATCGAAATAGTATCAAATCTTTTTCTACTATTCAAATATTTTCTATTGTTTAAATTTATCAATTAATTTTTTGAGTGATATTTATTTAATTTTTTTTTTTCAATTATTCAAATTATAAATATCATAATAGTATATTTATTTCCTCTTTTCATGCATTTTTTTTACTGCTATGTTTTATTTGGTTATCCATTTAGTATTTTACTTTTAATTAAAATACCCTTATTTTTTTATTAAATTATAATTTGGAATTCATCTATATATATATATATATATATATATATATAAAGTTGGGAATAGAGAAGGTGATATGCCAGCAATAGTATTTATCTTTTTCTACATTGTTTTGGTTTTTACCTCAGTTTCTGGTAAAAAATTAATAGTAAAAGCTGTAAAATATGCATGCCAACATAAAACAATAACTTAATGCAGTTAAATGCTCAATGCTCACACATTAATGAAAGAAAATACGTTAGAAGAATGGCTATCACTATTCAAAGCTTTCATATTCCAAAAGCATAAATGTTGGATAGATCAGAAGGCAAAGCATTAGACGTTTGGAAGTTCGCACATATTGACTATTGTTTATTTTCTAAACATTGACGATAAATCAATTTTTGCTTATGTCAATACTATCTGTATCTTTCTCTATACAGTGATTTACTCAGCTGTGAACTCCAAGATTGAATTACATTCTTGCCGCCATGGCCGGAAGGAAAGAAGAAAAACAAAGTTGTAAGTCTTCATAGTTTCTACTTTATGTAGCTTGATACGTGTTTTATGCCTTCTATCTTTTATCATTTTTCTTGAGTTTAAATGGTTTTGGAATGACTTGAATCGTACTAAACATTAACTGGTTTCCCATTTACGTTTTTGTTTGTCTTAAAGAGTTTTTGTGATCTTTCATTCGTGAAGGTATGATCATGTATTTCTTTCCATGCCTTACTACTATTTTACCGTATAAATTTTAATGTAGCATACACTGGTAATGAGTTTTCATTCTCATTGTTGAGTACCTACCTTATTGTTTGTATTCAAAATGTCTGCTTTGGTGTTACGGTTGTCTTGATTCATGTGACTTTTTTTCCTTCTGATTTCAAAGGAGATTGGGACTTCTGATTGTTCATTCTCAATTTCTTTCTTTTTGTTTGTGTTGAATGGGATGCTGACTTTCCTTATTCATTTATTCCAAAATTGCAGGCAATGGTTTTTTGTGCATATTCCCTTTTAATCTTTTTATATGTTTTCTATTTTATACGTTTGATTTTTCTGTCATTGTTGTTCAGGGGATAAGAGAGAATTAAAGAGGTGAGAGTACCCTTCTTATACGAAGATGAGAATAATTACTAATGCTTTTTATGACTCTTTCAATAACCTTCAATAAAAAAGAATTCTTATTTTTCCTTTTTTTTTTTTGTAGTTTTATTTTAAAAAACTACATAAAAATGCATTGTGTCTATTTAGTTACATACCATTATTATGCGTTTGAATCTCATTGGTTACCTATAGTTATTATAGATTGAGGTTCTTTGGTTACTTGCTATCTTTATTTTGAGAAATTAGAGAAGAAGAAAAAAGAGCTTTGTAATTATTATTTTTTTGAAAAATAAATGTGTAAGGAGTAATAAAGAAAATGTTATTTTGTGCGATCTGTGATGAACTTGCAATTGTTGGTGCCCTGTATCAAACGCCGAACTCATCGTTAAAATACTCAGTGGACTCGCATCTGAATTTCGCAAACTCTCTGTTGCCATTCGTGCTCGGGATTCTACAATTTCTTATGAAAAGCTTCTGGCCGAGGATTAGGCTTAGCAAACCTCGTTAAATCCTTGTGTTAATTTTTCTTCTCTATTTTCTATGTGTGTGATTGTGTGCTAGTTAACCCACGATCTTGCGCAACAAAAAAAAAGAAAAGAAAAAGGAAATAGAATAAAAAGGCAACTTAAATGGAAAAGGGAAGGAAAAGATTAAATAAATATTTGTAAAATTTGATTCCATTGGCTTGTGCCACAAATTCAATTTTACCTTTTTTCTTTTAATTTCTTTCATTCTGTGTTGTTATTTTGTCTTGGGTAGGGTAACGACCGGCCCGGTTGTTTTGCTTTGTACACCCCCGTTCTGATAAATAAGAATTTTGACTACTTATTTGCACTCTTTTACTTTCGTTCTAGCTCAAAATTGAATAAAGGTATTCCCAAAAACTGATAAAATATGCTTTCTTGCAGGAGTGTTGGAATATGAGTCAAAGAGATGAAAATCAACTCAAAAAGGAGTAATTTTGGACAAGGACCAAAACAAAGCTAAAAGGGCAAAATGCGGACCGCACAATATTGAGTGCGGTCGTAGAACATGAGGAAGCCTCTGACAAAATTTCCATAGAGGTTCAGAGAGATGGATTATGAGGTCATGAAGAAGTGCGGACCGCACCATTATTATGCGGTCGCAGAATCAAAAGTGCGACTGCACTCAGAAATGTGCGGTCCGCAGAAGTCTTGCATGTCCAAGCTAAAACTCGAGAGTGCGGCCGCACTCAGAAATGTGCGGACCGCAGAATTTGAAGAAGTGCGGCCGCAACCCAGAATTGTGCAGCCGCAGAAGTCCATCCTGTCAAGCTAGTGTCAAAGTGCGGACCACACATATAATTGTGCGGACGCAGAATCTCCGTAGGGGCAATTTTGTCCGATAATTTTAGCTGGGTATAAATAGATCTTTTTGTCATTTTTAGGTTAAGTTTTGAACTCTAGAAAATAGATAGCCGTTTCTCTTTACTGCTTTGGGAAACTTTGTAATAGTTTATCATTTTAACATTAGATTTTATTCCCTTAATCATCTACTATGAGTTTTATCTTAGTTTTTTCTTTAATTTCTTCATTTTCTATGAGTAGCTAAACCCTTAGCTAGGGTTGTGACCCAACCCTAGTATGGATACTTAATGGGTAATTGAATTAGGGCTTATTTATGATTAGGTATATGATATTTAGCCTAGTTCTTGCTTGAATTTGAGAATTGATGGTTGCAAACATTGATTCATGCCTAATTAACTTAGTCTCTACTTGAGAAAGAGAGACTAAATCTAGGAAAACTTGGCTAACAAGAAATTGGGGTGAACTCAAGAAATTGATTGCCCCAATTAAAGGGTTGAATCTAGAGATAGTAAGACCCGGCTTGAGCACCTATCACTTATTTCGTGAGATACCCATTTGAACTTGAGAAAGCCAAATTGGGCAAAATCATTCAAACTACCCAGAGGTATAGAGTGAGTAATCGTGTGTGATTGCTATATTGTATTCTGACCAACCAAACATGCCCTAAAGCTCTCAATCCGTTAGGTAACCAACTAAGAGAAAGTTACAACCCTAGTTCTTTTATAACCTGAAAAACAACAATACCAAAAACATCATCTCGTAGCTTTACAATTACAACATTAGCATAAGATTTAGAATTAGAAAAGAAACAACCGAATATGTGGAAGTGCAATCTTGGGCACGTCATATACTTAGACTAGGTATTTACCTAATCCAACATAAAGCTCTCTGTGGAATCGACCCCGACTCGCATTGGGTATTTATAATTGCATCGACCGCCTCACAATCCCAATTAGTGGTGTGAGTTTGGGCGACATCAATTTTTGGCGCCGTTGCCGGGGAGCTAAAAACGGATTTAGCTATATATTTGGTTTTGTGTGTAACTTGTCTTCTTTTCCTTCTGGGTTACTAACCGTTTTGTGAATCGATTGTAGGTACAAAAATGTCTCTGAACAATGATCCTCTTGGAAACATGCCTTTGGGGGATGTGGACGTGGAAGATGACCCAGTTGAAGAGGTTCATCTTGAACCTCAAGCAAATAGACGAGGCCGACCACCTCAAGACAACATTCTCGTTCCTCCCCCAAAATCCACTAAGAGCGGTTCCACACCGGGTATTGCCGAATAAAGGGTACACAAGTGCTATAATCTCGCCCCGTATTAGGGCGGGCAACTTTGAAATCACAAATGTTATGCTTACATTGCTTGAGCAACGAGGATTCTTCACCGAGGTGCCGAATCAAAATGTGTACAAGCACTTGAAAGGATGTGTGGACACCTGTTGGGGGAGTAAACAGACCAACGTTTCTGATGATGCTTTAAGGTTGAGACTATTTCCCTTTTCTCTACGAGGGAAAGCCTTGGACTGGTTAGAAAGATTATCAAACCATTATATCCATACATGGGATGAATTGGCAAAAAAATTCATTGCCAAGTTATTTTCTCCTAGGTATATGGATACTCTTAGAGACGAGATTCTTGTATTCAAATAAGAATCCAATGAGCCTTTGCACGAGATATGGGAGAGGTACCGTACTATGGTGAAAGAATGCCCGAATAATGACATGACCGGGGCTATGATTCAACAAACCTTCTACATGGGGATCAATACTACTAATAAATGCATGATCAACCAACTTGCCGGTGGAAATTTCATGACAACACCATATACCAAAACTTGTGAAATCTTAGATGAAATGGCGGATACTTCATCGGCATGGCAAAGTAGAGCAAATATTCCTCAAGGTGATCCAAATGTGATTCACCTACACAAAGAATTACATGATCACGGGCAATCAATTGCCGAGTTGACCACTACAATGAATTAATTGGCCAAAGCTCAACTTCAACAGGTTCAAGGTCCTAAGCAAGTAAATGCAATGGAAGGTGTAAATATGATGGTGAACAAGTGAAGGCAAAAGGGTCAACAAGTGCAAAACCATGTGGAATAATTTGTGCAAGATGATAGTGGGCGAATCATACAATGAGCAAGAGGAAGAAGTGAAATATGTGAATAACTACCAAGGGCAAAGGAACAACTCTCAAGGCCCGAATCAACAACAATAGCGATCTCAAGGAAATCAAGAAAATCAAGGAAATTGAAACAATCATAACCACCAAGGCAATTGGAGTGGTGGTACCAACAATCAAGGTAATTGGAACAATAACAATAATCAAGGCAATCGGAACAATAAAGGCAACCAAGGCAATTGTAGTGGCAACAATCAAGGATATTGGGGAGGCAACAACCAAGGGGGTTGGAACGGTAACCAAGGGAATCGGGGGCCGGGCTCTCAAAGGCCCCCGATGTATCAACAACCAAACAACCCGCCTCCTTATCCGTCTTAAGGTCCTAGTTCTTCCAACAATGAGATGGGACGGATTGACAATATGTTCAAACAAATGATGGAGAAAAATGTTGACTCTGATGCTCAATTAGCCTCTCACAACACTTCAATCCGCAATTTGGAAGTTCAATTGGGGCAAATCTCGCAAGCTTTAAACACTTGTCCTAAGGGAGCACTATCTAGTGATACGGTGGTGAACCCGACGGGTGGGAACAACAAGGTACATGCCATGGCCATAACAACAAGGAGTGGAAGAGGTGGATATGCAACCACCTCAAATCAAAGAAGAATTATGGATGATGAAGTAGTGGTTCAAGAAGATGATATTCCAAGCAATGTGGTTCAAGCTAATGAAGAAGTGAGAATTGATATTGATGAGAATATGGAGGAGACCCAAGAAGAAGTGAACCCGTCTAGGGAACACGTGATTGACATACCGGAATCGGTAATGACAAAGGCCAAGGCACCAATGCCAAGGCCTCCTCCTTCATACCCTCAAAGGCTCGCCAAGAAAAATAGTGATAAAAAATTCAAGAAGTTTATTGACATGATGAAGAGCTTATCCATTAATGTGCCATTGGTTAAGGCGTTGGAACAAATGCCCGATTATGCAAAGTTGATGAAAGATTTGGTGACAAAGAAAAGATCAATAAATTGTGAGACTATCAAGATGACATATCAAGTGAGTGCTATTGTGCACTCAATGGTTCCGAAATTGGAAGGTCTCGGAGCTTTCACAATCCCTTGCACTATTGGAAGTGTCGACTTTGCCAAAGCTCTATGTGATCTAGGGGCGAGTATCAACTTGATGCCCTACTCGGTGTTCAAAACTTTGGGAATTGGGCAACCAAGACCCACATCTATGAGATTACAAATGGCGGATCGTACTATGAAGAGACCATTGGGTATTATTGATGATGTGCTGGTTCGCATTGATAAGTTTATCCTCCCAGCGGACTTTGTGATTCTTGATTGCGAAGTGGACTATGAGGTGCCTATTATCTTGGGTAGACCTTTCCTTGCTTAGGGGAAGGCTATTGTTGATGTGGAATACGGTGAGCTCACCTTTCGGGTGGGCGATGAAAAGGTGGTTTTCCATGTGTGCAAATCTATGAGGCAACCGAATAACAACAAAGTTTGTTCATTTGTGGACTTAGTGACCGAGGTGATTGTTGATGATGCTAGTGCCATGATGAATATTGATGATACTTTTGAGGCCGTATTGCTTAATCATGATGATGATGAGAATGATGGCTATGTGGAATGTGTAAATGCATTACAAAGAATGTGGTCATATACTTATGAACCCCAAAAATTATCCTTAGATCTTGAGAACCGGGAGACTCCTCCAACAAAGCCCTCAATCGAGGAGCCTCCCACTTTGGAGTTAAAGCCATTGCCTTCACATCTCAGGTATGAGTTTATTGGCCCACGTTCTACTTTACCTGTTATTCTTTCGTCTTGCTTGACTAACGTGCAAGTAGATTCTACTTTGGTAGTGCTTCAAAAGAGGAAGAAAGCTATAGGATGGACACTGGCAGATATTCAGAGTATAATCCATGCCTTTTGCATGCAGAAGATTATTTTGGATGAGGATGCCAAACCCTCCATTGAACATCAAAGAAGATTAAATGAAGCAATACAAGAGGTGGCGAAGAAGGAGATCATAAAGTGGTTGGATGCCGGGGTAGTTTACCCCATTTCCGAAAGCTCATGGACCTCTCCGGTGCAATGTGTCCCAAAGGAAGGGGACATGACTGTGGTCACCAATGACAAGAATGAATTGATTCTGACAAGAACGGTGACCGGGTAGAGAGTGTACATGGACTATCGGAAGCTCAACAAAGTCACTCAGAAAGATCATTTTCCGCTTCCATTTCTTCATGAAATGCTTGATAGGTTGGCCGGCCAAGATTTTTATTGTTTCCTTGATGGATATTCCGGCTACAATCAAATTCTCATTGCTCCTGAGGACCAAGAGAAGACTAATTTCACTTGTCCCTATGGTACTTTCGCATTCTCGCGGATGCCATTTGGGTTATGCAATGCACTAGCGACTTTTCAACGGTGTATGATGGCCATCTTCACCGACATGGTGGAGGATTTTCTTGAGGTCTTTATGGATGATTTCTCTGTGGTTGGGAATTCCTTCAATGATTGCTTGAACAACTTGGATAAGGTCTTGGCAAGATGTGAGGAGACAAATTTGGTTTTGAATTGGGATAAATGTCACTTCATGGTCGAAGAAGGCATAGTCCTCGGCCAAAAAATTACAAAGCATGGTATTGAGGTCGACAAGGCCAAAATTGAGGTGATGTCCAAACTCCCTCCCCCTATATCCGTCAAGGGAGTGAGGAGCTTTTTGGGTCATGCGGGGTTCTATCGCCGACTCATCAAGGACTTTTCTAAGGTGGTGAAGCCCTTGTGTAAACTTTTGGAGAAGGATGCCAAGTTCTATTTCAACGAGGATTGTATGAAGGCATTCGAATTGCTCAAGTTCAAGTTGAATACTACTCCTATTATCACCGCACCTGATTAGAGCTTGCCTTTTGAGCTCATGTGTGACGCAAGTGATGTGGCGGTCGGAGCAATTTTGGGAAAATGTATCAACAAAATCTTCCATCCAGTCTATTATGCTAGTAAGACCATGAATGATGCCCAAGTCAACTACACAGTGACCGAAAAAGAGATCCTTGCTATTGTCTTTGCTGTGGAGAAGTTCCGCCCGTACTTGATGGGTACAAAGGTGATTGTACACACCGACCATGCAGCGCTTCGATATTTGATAAGCAAGAAATATTCTAAAGCAATATTAATGTGGTGGGTGCTTCTATTGCAAGAGTTTGATCTAGAGATTCAAGACCGCAAGGGTAGTGAAAACCAAGTGGCGGACCACTTATCTCATTTGGAGGAGGAGGGCAGGCCACATGACGGCCTTGAGATAAATGATTCCTTCCCCGACGAGCAGCTTCTAGCCATTTCAATGACCGGGATGCCATGATTCGCCGATTTAGCCAATTATCTAGTGAGTGGTATCGTACCGAATGAGTTCTCTTCAAACCAAAGGAAGAAGCTCAAACGGGATTGCCTTGACTATTATTGGGATGAGCCGTATCTCTTCTGGATTTGTACCGATGGTGTGATTCGACGATGTGTGCCGGAGGAGGAACAAAAGAAAATTCTTGAGGCTTTCCACTCTTCACCATATGGTGGTCACCATGGTATAGCTAGAACGGTAACAAAAGTGTTGAGTGGTGGATCTTTTGGCCTACTCTTTACAAGGACGCTAGCGATCTCGTCAAGCATTGTGATGAATGTCAAAGGGCCTGTGGTATTTCTAAGAAGAATGAGATGCCCCTCACCACCATCTTGGAGATTGACATTTTTTATGTGTGGGGCATTTATTTCATGGGTCCGTTCGTGAGCTCTTGTGGGAACACTTACATATTGGTAGTTGTGGATTATGTGTCAAAATGGATTGAAGCCGTGGCTTTACCCAACAATGAAGCTCGAAGTGTGGTGGCATTTTTGAAAAAGAATATCTTCACGAAATTTGGTACTCCAAGGGCCATTATTAGTGATAGGGGTTCTCACTTTTGTAATAAAGCTTTTGATACCTTACTCACAAAGTATGGTGTCACTCACAAAGTGTCGACTCCCTATCATCCTCAAGCAAGTGGGCAAGTCGAAGTCTCCAACCGGGAGATCAAGAGTATTTTGTCGAAGACTGTGAATGCCAACCGAACGGATTGGTCAAAGAAACTTGATGATGCTCTTTGGGATTATAGGACGGCTTACAAAACACTGATTGGTATGTCTCCGTATCAGTTAATGTTTGGGAAAGCTTGTCACCTACCGGTGGAACTTGAGCACAAATGTGGGCATTGAAGAAGCTTAATCTTGAATGGGATGTCGCCGCCAACTTAGGGGTGGCACAATTGAATGACCTTGATGAATTTCGGTACCATGCATATTCAAGTTCGTCCTTATACAAGGACAAGATGAAGCACCTCCATGACAAGTACATCTGAAAAAAGGAATTCAAAGAAGGTGATCTCGTGTTATTGTTCAATTCTCGGTTGCGGATGTTTCCGGGAAAGTTGAAGTCTAAGTGGAGTGGTCCATTTGAGGTTGTGCATGTGATACCCTTTGGTGCATTAGACTTGAAGAATAAAAATAATGAAGTGTTTAGAGTCAATGGTCACCGGGTGAAACATTATCTTGGCAAAGTTGATGATGGCCATGTTATGGCGTTAATTCATTTCAGGTGATTGATGGTAACCTGCGTCGTGCCGCGACGTTAAATAAAGCGCTTCTTAAGAGGCAACCCATGTGTCTTTTTTTTTTTTTTTTTTTTCCATTAGATAGGCTTTGTTTTATGCTAACTAGTTTTGAAGTGTATGCAAGAATGGATGTGCATTGCAGGGACTATGTCATAAAACAATTGGCTAAGTGTTGAAAATGTGTGGACCAAACATTAATTGTGCGGACCGCACAATTCTAAAGGCAGCAGCAGAAATTACTCTGCGGCCGCACAATTCTGTGTGTGGTCGCACAACTGGAAGACCAAAATTACAAGTTCTCTGAAGTTGGCCTGTCAAAATTCATAGCCAATCTGCGTCCGCGCATAAGATTGTGTTGTCCGCACAAATTTTGCGGCCGCACTCACTTTTGTGCGGACCGCAGAGTTGCATCAAGGTCCAGGTAAAAGGTGTGGTCCGCACTCAAAATTGTGCGACCGCACTCACCTTATGTTTGGGGCGACTTGGTCAACTTATAAATAAAACCTCAATGCACTATTCACAACTTTACCACTCTGAGTTCTTGAACCCTAAGGAAACACAGTGCACGTTCAATTAGTTCATAATCTTTCTTCATTTCATCAGTGCAAATTCTTACCTGCATCCTTCATAACTGGTATGTTCATTACATCTTTAGATTTTACAATTTCTTTTAGTTTTTGTTCTTTTGTGGTAGAGTTATTGTTAGACCTAAAATGTCAATTGTTAGTCATATGTGCTTAAAATCATGTGGGTAATATCATATATGTTCAATAGGGCCTGGGTAGATCGTTAATCGTGTTTAATTGCAAATTCCATGTCTAAATTGTGCAAAACTTGCAAAACACAGAGTCAGTGCTGCGTAATCTCAAATTATGCGACCGCACACAAATTTGTGTGGTCCGCAGATCTTAAACTTAGGGCTAAAATGTTGCATGACAAGTGCGTACCGTACTCAAAATTGTGCGGTCCGCAGAAAAATTGTGCGGTCGCAGAAAAATGTGTATGACCGCACTTTGGAACTTCAGAGAACCAGTGTTTTGGAATTAGGATTGTGTGGCCGCACTCAAAATTGTGCGGTCGCACTCGATATTGTGCGGTCTGCACTTCAGGATGTACGACCGCACTTCAAAATTATGCGGTCCGTACGTAGAAGTCTGCGGCCGCATTCAGAATTATGCGGTCTGCACTACCTCTTGTCTGTTTTCCTGCAATTGTTATGCATCTGTGTACAGTGCTTTGAGCTCTAACTGACTTATGTGCCTCATATTGCATACAATGGTTCGTTCACGAGGTAGAGGAGATACATATAAAGGGAGAGGTGAATCCTCCCGAGGTCGGGGCAAAGGCACTCAACATTTGGGGGTGCAAAAGAAAACTTTGACAAAAAAGCAAACCCCGGGGAGAGGCAGGGCCACAGAACCTTCTGAATCATGCTCATATGTCCCGTCTAGAAATCTCCGAAGGTCACTCAATAGGAGAACATCCTGAGGCCCAATCCCAACCATCACACTTTCCAGGGAGATACCAACTCTAAGATGAACCCTCCATCTCAGCAAGTTCTTCTAAGGATTCAAATGCAGACAGCCAGGGTTAAGAGCCCTCCTTTACACACACTCCTCCTGCACCAATTGATATAGATGATGATGATGATGATGGTACAGGAGGTGACACTTGAGTGGTCAGCCTAGAGAGGTCGGAGAAGAAGGAAGCATGGGAGGATTAGTTTGTGAGTTTGAC
Organism: Nicotiana otophora; assembly: GCA_000715115.1. NCBI lineage: Eukaryota > Viridiplantae > Streptophyta > Magnoliopsida > Solanales > Solanaceae > Nicotiana > Nicotiana otophora. The sequence goes on from AWOL01S0024222.1 coordinate 90,009, forward strand.
AGCCTTCAACAGGTTCAGAAAGTGGTAGCCCCAGGGATCGCTCACACTTGAGCGGCAAATCTTACTGAAGGATTTGGATAAATACAATCCAAATATCCTTAGGCAGTTCAGGGAGTGCCAGGGGTGGATGTGGTTCACCCAGAGTGTCAAGGATGCGAAGGAAATCTTGGTACGAGAATTCTATGCCAATGTGGCACACATCAAGAAGGGTACCAAAGTTACCAAAGTGCGGAATTTGAAAGTTAGATTCGATCAGGGCACTCTGAACCAGTACTTGGGATTCGAGGAGTTAGAACCAGTCCAGTACTTGGAAAAGCTATCTAAGGGTGATGCAATTCGCCCTTGGCTAGCAGAGATATTGGCAGCTCCAGGACCACCACCACCGTGGATCACAGTGGGGGTTCCCATTGTTTGGGCCACCCTCAATTTTGAAGCAAAAGGGTGGCAAACTTTTGTGTGCAGCCGCTTAGACCCGAGCAGGAATGAAAAATATCTTCCCCTCCCCCGAGCAGTTTTGGTGGCATCCATCATGGCCGGGTACCCAATAAATGTAGGTGCTAGACATTCTGTTATTCTTTCTTATAGGGTGTTCCTATATCAGGTTTCTTTTAGAATTTTCCGTCTTTAGAAAATGTCAGCCACTATGAATGAATATTATTTCAATATAGCAAGTTGTTTCCCAAGTTGTGCTCGTAACACGAAGCTAGGGTAGCGACCTAATGCTGTTAAGTGTACATCTCTTAACAAGTTGTGCCCGTAACGTTCTACGAATTATTTTTTTCTGGTCTTAAGGTTATAAGTTGTACATCTCTTAAAATTTGAATCAGAAATATATTCGTTTTTCATAATCCAATTGCCATGTATCCAATGACAACTTACATATACCCTGCTTCAGAATAACCCGTGTCATAATTGAAGGCAAGTCACAGTAAAAGTTTGACTGACATTTCAGATAATTAGTTATATTTTAGGTAATGTTACTGTCTTTAAGATTACTTTACAAAGAAATCAAATGGTTATTTGAGGTTCTGATATATTTTATCAGGCCCTCATTTGAGCCCTTGGTAAAATTAAGCATTCTACAACAATGTATTTCGAGAAATTAGGAACGATGTGCCGATTTGTTGTCTCTAAATAATTTACGGTTTTGGATCAAAGGTTCATGTTCCCCATTACTATTCCCATTTTTAATACCAAGAAATATTCAGAAATCATATACATATAGAAATCATATAAGACCGTCTTGCATATAATATAGATAACACTAAATAGATTTAATCAATATTAAAATCAATATTTTGAAGCATATATATATATATATATATATATATATATATATATATATATATATCAACAATATGGACATAAGGTACCAAATAAATAAAGCATAAACTTGTTCTAGTGGTTGAGCACCTTCACCATCAATCCATAAATGAGGATTCGAGTCACGCTAAAGGATAAATGAGAACACTAATAATCCTCCTGACAAGGTGGGGTAGGGTAAACATAATTCAAATTCGTATTCCAATACAAGTAAATCTTGGAATTTCAAATATTCCCATAGAAAAGTGAAAGTAAAAGTAAAAGTAAAAGAGGGAAGCATTATACTATTATCTTAAACTGGTGGGCCAGTAGGAAGACATTTACTGTTAAGACAAGCAGCCCAAGTATCAAAGCAACCAACTCCAGGAGTAGTAGAGCAGCAGGAACAATTTAAACCCATATAATTGAAGGGTACACATCCTTTAGTAGAAGAGTTACTCTTTGGAATCACTGGGATCGGACCATCTTGAGGTCTACAAGGGTCTTTTGCACCTGCCATGTCACATACATGTATTAAACTGTATTGAATTGTGTAAAAATTACAAGTATATATAACTACTTCAATATTGACAAGAGGGGTTGCTCTGATGGTAAGCAACCTCCACTTCCAACCAAGAGATTGTGAGTTCGAGTCACCCCAAGAGCAAGGTAGGGAGTTCTTGGAGGGAAGGATACCGAGGGTCTATTGGAAACGGCCTTTCTACCTTATAGTAGGGGTAAGGTCTGCGTACACACTACCCTCCCCAGACATCACTAGTGGGATTATACTGGGTTGTTGTTATTATTATTATTATATAACTACTTCAATATTGACAAGAGGGGTTGCTCTGATGGTAAGCAACCTCCACTTCCAACCAAGAGATTGTGAGTTCGAGTCACCCCAAGAGCAAGGTAGGGAGTTCTTGGAGGGAAGGATACCGAGGGTCTATTGGAAACGGCCTTTCTACCTTATAGTAGGGGTAAGGTCTGCGTACACACTACCCTCCCCAGACATCACTAGTGGGATTATACTGGGTTGTTGTTATTATTATTATTATATAACTACTTCAATATTGACAAGAGGGGTTGCTCTGATGGTAAGCAACCTCCACTTCCAACCAAGAGATTGTGAGTTCGAGTCACCCCAAGAGCAAGGTAGGGAGTTCTTGGAGGGAAGGATACCGAGGGTCTATTGGAAACGGCCTTTCTACCTTATAGTAGGGGTAAGGTCTGCGTACACACTACCCTCCCCAGACATCACTAGTGGGATTATACTGGGTTGTTGTTATTATTATTATTATATAACTACTTCAATATTGACAAGAGGGGTTGCTCTGATGGTAAGCAACCTCCACTTCCAACCAAGAGATTGTGAGTTCGAGTCACCCCAAGAGCAAGGTAGGGAGTTCTTGGAGGGAAGGATACCGAGGGTCTATTGGAAACGGCCTTTCTACCTTATAGTAGGGGTAAGGTCTGCGTACACACTACCCTCCCCAGACATCACTAGTGGGATTATACTGGGTTGTTGTTATTATTATTATTATATAACTACTTCAATAAATCCTTATTTATTACTAAGGGACTATTTTGTCAACATAAAATAAAAGGTAAGTGTGGAAAAGGTGATATGTTCTGCGCTATGTATATCAATTAGGAAAGTTATGAAATAAATTTAGCATTGCAAAAGTGGTGGGATTTTTCAAGGAATGTTGTTCCTTTTTTAGCCTTCTTTTTTTCCTTTTCAAGAAATACCAGGAGAATTGTACGTGTTACTCAAGACAGAATCATTCGTTCAATTTAGAGACTTGACCTTTTTTTTTCCTTTTTCCGGAGGAATTCATATTTGACGAGATGTGAGAATGATGGTTCATTTTGAATAATCAAAATAAGGAATTAAGCTCTACCTGTTCCCTTTTTTGGTGGAAGAGTTTTTATAATACATAAACGGCTATCACTCTTAAAGTTTCTTTTTCTTTTTAAGTCTACCAACGTCATAAACATTAAAATGCAAAAAATATAGGAGACTTTTGTTTTGATTCTATTCTCTATAGGACTTTTCAAACCAAAATATACACTGACAAAGAAGTACGTCTTTGTGCAAAGCATTTTAACCCTTACTAAAATGGACCTCAAAACAAAAGATATATACCTTCGTATAGAGCCAGAAAAGTGAAAAATACACCGCAAAGCACAAAAAAACGAAGGGCCATGTTGAATTGGTGCAGAGCGGGTTGTATATATGTGGCTGGATTTTGAACCTTTTTATACATATTTGAACTGGTTGTATCTTCGACAATATTGGTGATAAGATTTTTGGGAAGCTAAAGCAAGTTATGTCAATTTATGGATAATAAAATTATTTCCATATATGCATTGTAAAATTGGAAAGGAAATCACATTCACACCTTGCAACTAATTCATTTCTTCATTTGGTGTAGCAACTTGCCTACTCTGCAATCTGTCTTAACAAAATGTCACCATCATTATTGACTTTTAAAGGTTTACTAAAATTAGTTAAAAGTAGGGCTGTCCAACGGGACGGGACGGGACGACATTTAGCCGGGACGGTGGTGAGATGGCCTAAACGGGACGGGATGAAACAGTAGGCTCATCCCATCCCGCTAACAAACGGGATGGGACAGGACGGTTTGCGGGCCTTAAGTGGGCATGTTTTTTAATTTTTTTAATTATTTAAGCATTAAGTTTGGCAACGGCTAGTTTTTTGACAATGACTAGGTTTTTAAAGGGTATTTTTCGAAACTTATTTACCAAAATTATTCTAATTTTGTATATTACCCGCCATAAATAAGGATTATTTACAAATTATATATATTTTACCTTAAAAGGCTCTCAATCTATTATTAGTACCTTCAATCAAGGGATTTAGTTACACCGTTTTTCTTTTTCTCTCCTCTCTCCCCTCTTCTCTCCAGATCGAAAATATTTAGCAATCAAATCTAGTAGCAGCTCTCATCACAAAAATTCAAGGATTACAACACAACAACTGGGTTAGCAATAATTAACTTAAAAGAAGATAGGAGTTTTCATCCCAAAAATTTTAAACGGGGAAATTGATTCAATCATTAAAGTCGATTACTTCAATTGTCTCAGCATTGAAAGTCATTTTATTGGTGAATTCAAGAAAGAAATCTAAAATTTACAAAGTTTCAATTAAAAAATCTCAAAATATTCAACTTTAACTTTGAAATCTGAAAATTTGTTAGTTGTTTTTGAGTGGGTGTGGCTGGAATTTATCGAAAATACTTGGACAAAGTTATATACAAAAGTTGAGAAAAATTAAAAGCGATTTGGACTGGTTTGAATCAAAATTCGTAACTGAAATTGGTTGAAAAATGTCTTTATGACACATGTATCTCAAATGTATCTCAATTGATATCCATGTATATCCCATACACGAATATACATATATATATATATTATATATTATACAACTTATCTACAACTTTCATGCATTATTTCTACCCAGTTAAATACAACTACAATATCATACAACTTAAATATAAATTTTATACAATATGTATTTTGTATATATTTTATATCTGATTTGTATATATTTTTGTCTGTGGTGTGTGCTTCTTCCTCTCTAAAATTCCAATCAAAACTTACTCTCTTAATATAATTTTGATACATATTAACAATTTTATATAAAAAGATAGTATTGATAACTTAAATACAAATTTTATACAACAATTCATACATTACACAACTATTTTTCAACTTTCATACAACATTCAAATAAAAAAATATATAACTACAACATAATATAATTTACATACAATTTACATCTTCTTCTTCTTCTTCAACTTCAATCTGAAATTCAGCCAAAATCAAGTCTAATCTTCACCAAAACACCCTCAAAATTGAGATATAATCTCCAAACAATATTTTCAATTGTTTGCAACAACACCCATTCCAAACAAATAATGATTTTTGAAAACCCAAATTCGATTTTAAAGTTTCAAAGCTTTTTAATGGCTGTCAATGGTGGAGAGTCAAACACCTTCTGTCATGACCCAAAAACCCACCACAGGCGTCATGATGACACTTAGTCTCTAAGACTAGGTAATCCGATTACAATTACATTTCAAGCCATTTTTTTTATTTTATTCAATACAAGTGTCAACACTAATAGCAGAAATATTCAACAAACAACCTCCCAAGACTGGTAATACTAAGTCACGAACTCTAATTGAATACATGAAATGATTTCAAGGATCGAATACTCAATACTGTTTGAATAATAATTAACAGTATAATAAAACGGAAAGATTCCAAGGAACTGCGACGACCAAGCAGCTTTACCTTGAATCATTGCGATTACACTTTAACTCTGTCCGAGTCCGATAGCTCCAATACCTAGCTCTGCATAAAAATATGCGGAAGTGTAGTATGAGTACAACACGGTCGGTACCCAGTAAGTATCAAGACTAACCTCAGTGGACCAAAGACGAGGTACAGTCGAGACACTCACTAGTCTACTAACCTGTGCAATATAGTATACAAATATAATAGAAAATAAATAACAATAAGGGCAACAAAAATTAACCAGTGATATGCACAGCAGGGCAACAAGAACACCATTAATATTGCTCAACAAATAATAAATACAAGTACACCCAATTAAATCAAGTCCTTCAAATATAAATCTTTCGTCTGTATGCTTTTCAAATAATACTCTTCCAAATATAATTTTCTCAAATAAATATCTTTCAAATATAATTTCCTCAAATAAGTATCTTTCAAATATAATTCTTTCAATAAATCTCTTTCAAATATAATTTCCTCAAATAAGTATCTTTCAAATATAATTCTTTCAATAAATCTCTTTCAAATATAATTTCCTCAAATAAGTATCTTTCAAATATAATTCTTTCAATAAATCTCTTTCAAATATAATTTCCTCAAATAAGTATCTTTCAAATATAATTCTTTCAATAAATCTCTTTCAAATATAATTTCCTCAAATAAGTATCTTTCAAATATAATTCTTTCAATAAATCTCTTTCAAATATAATTTCCTCAAATAAGTATCTTTCAAATATAATTCTTTCAATAAATCTCTTTCAAATATAATTTCCTCAAATAAGTATCTTTCAAATATAATTCTTTCAATAAATCTCTTTCAAATATAATTTCCTCAAATAAGTATCTTTCAAATATAATTCTTTCAATAAATCTCTTTCAAATATAATTTCCTCAAATAAGTATCTTTCAAATATAATTCTTTCAATAAATCTCTTTCAAATATAATTTCCTCAAATAAGTATCTTTCAAATATAATTCTTTCAATAAATCTCTTTCAAATATAATTTCCTCAAATAAGTATCTTTCAAATATAATTCTTTCAATAAATCTCTTTCAAATATAATTTCCTCAAATAAGTATCTTTCAAATATAATTCTTTCAATAAATCTCTTTCAAATATAATTTCCTCAAATAAATATCTTTTAAATGCAATTCTTTCAAATAATACTTTTTGAATAAAAATCCTTCGAAATAAATATTTTGAATATAATTCTTTCAATTAAAAGTCACCATGTGACACCCCGTTTCATAATCATAAAAATACGAGTTTCAGCCCTTTTTTTTATATTTTTCATAAACAAGGGTCTCAACCCACTTTCATATTTTCCACGGCACTTCGTGCCCATAATTATATCATCATATTTCCCCGGCACCTCGTGCCCACTTTTCATATCACAATTGCACGGACAATTCACGTGCCAATAATAAAACCAACATATTTTTTTCGGCACCTCGTGCCCACGTTTCATATCCGTTGCGGCGTGCAACCGAATCCCATATAACATTACCTTCCCGGCAATAGCCACAGGCTCACAATTTCAGCATAAATCAGGCTATTATCAAGTTTACCGAAACAACAAGACAAGTTGCACAAGATATAAAAATAAACACAAGGAATACCCCAACATCACATGAAAATTACCAATACAATAACTCCACATCATCACATATCATCCCTGACAATAGCCACCCTTATCACTCCTATAATAGCCTCCCTTATCCCTCTGCCCTGACAATATCAATAGCCACCCTTATCTCTCTTATAACCACCCTTATCGCTCCGCCCAGATAATATCTCAACACACATAACCATAGTGAAATGCCTCCCTTATGCCCACATAATATCAACAGTGGAATGCCACCCTTATATCCTCAAAATAATAACTCACACAACATAACAATTTACACGAAATATTATCACGGCGACATAACAAAATCAATTCATATCACAACTTGCCTAATGGCCACAACCAATTCTAAAGATATAACAAATTAATTAATTTCACAACAAATAGCCGAAGGCTCCACACAATGTGTATAAGACCTCAAAAACAATCAACAGAGATAGAAACTACTCAGCATAGGGTAACGCCTTCATTAATCCAAATTCTCAATAATTATATAAACACCTCTTCCTAAGATCATTTAATTAATTATTTGCATAGGAAAAATCCATAATGAAATTAAATTCCAAGAATATCAAACCATCAAACTCACGGAATTCACATAAATACACATGTAACATTCACATCAAATCGTCATATAAAAACAAATTCAATAAATGCGAATTGAGGCATGACAAACAAATAATTAAATAAATGCCAACAATTATCCAATTTACTACACAATATGCCCAAGATTTTAACTCAATAAATTTTGCACATATAGCCCGAGTACGTACTCGTCACCTCGCGCACACGACTTTTTCACATTTCACAAATGGCACATAAGACTCGATGCCTAAGGGGTAATTCTCCCACTCAAGGTTAGGAAAGACACTTACCTTTTTTTTGAAGTTATGCTGATATTCCAAAATTGCCTTCTTGCTTGAATTGACCTCCGGACCGCTCAAATCTATTAAAATTAATTATATAACTTCATTAAAATTCATCGAAAACAATTTCGGATAATAATACGTCGACTTAAAAAGTTATTCCAAAAAGTCAACAAAAGTTAATGCGGGGCCCGCCCTCGGAACCCGACATAATTTTAATGAAATTCGAACACCCATTCCGATACGAGTTCAACCATACCAATTGTATCAAATTCTGATTACAACTCGACCTCCAAATCTTAAATTTTTCATTTTTGGAAGATTTTGCAAAAATCTTGATTTCTTCCATTTAAATCCGAATTAAACGATGAATATAACCATGGATTTATAAAATGTAAACACCTTCGGGGTATAGACACTTACTTGAGTTGAAATCGTGAATAAATCCTCAAAATCGCCCAAGAACCGAGCTCCAAAAATTCCAAAATGAAATGGCAAAGTGACTGATTTTTGGTCATTATGTTTCTGCCCAGTTTCGCTTCTGCGCTGCCTCCGCTTCTGCAGGCACTGTTCACGCTTCTGCGGGCACTGTTCACGCTTCTGCGATCACTGTTTATGCTTCTGTGAAAAAACCCAGCAAGTTGCCAGCTTTGCTTCTGCATTCTTACTTGCGCTTCTGCGATTGCGCGGGTGCACAGAAATGTCCGCTTGTGCGAGTTCAAGCCAGCCTCTGTCCAGATCCCTTTTCATTCGCTTCTGCGAGGTCGCTTCTGCGATGATACTTCCGCAGAAGTGAAAGCATCAGCTGCTGCCCAGAAATTCCAGCAGCTTTTCTTCAAATCCGAATTGATCCGTTAACCTTCTGAAATCCACCCGAGGCCCTTGGAACCTCAACCAAATATACCAACACGTCTCAAAATACAATAAGAACTTAGTCGAGGCTTCAAACCATGTCAAACAATGCCGCAATTATGAATCGCGCATCGAATCGAATTATGAGTTTTCAAATCTTCCAACTTCTATATTTTGCGCCAAAACGCATCAAATGAATCCGGAATGACTTCAAATTTTGCACACAATTCATAAATGATGAAATTGAGCTATTCAAATTTCCGAAATCGAAATCCGACCTTGTTATCAAAAATTCACCCTTTGGTCGGACTTTTAAAAAATCTTCCATTTTCCAACTTTCGCCAAAATGCGTCGAATTGTCCGACAGACTTCCAAATCCAAATACGAACATACGCCTAAGTCCGAAATTACCATACGAAGATATTGACATCATAAAAATTTCATTCCGAGGTCGTTTCCTCAAAAGTCAACTCTCCGGTCAACTCTTTCTATTTAAGTTTCTAAATAGGAATTGTTCTTTCAATTTAATTCTAAATCTTCTGAAAATCAAACTCGACCACACCCACGGGTCATAATACATATTACGAAGTTGCTCGAGACCTTAAGTCACTGAACGGGACGTTAATTGTTAAAACGACAAGTCGGGTCGTTACATTCTTCCCCTCTTAAACATACGTTCGTCCTTGAACGTGTAAAGAATTATTCTGTTGACATTAAATTACTGAGTGCATTATTTCACACATACTCACGGGCGATTCTACGTCACCGTAAATTTAACAGGGGTCCGACAACATCATCTCAGTGTAGATTATTTCTTTTATTCACACTTATTAGCCTTTAAGCCAATTCCTTAACACTCCAAATAAATTTCGAATTCCTGACATTAACACACGGTATTAGTCTCAACCGGCTGTAGCAATTCGTGCCTACGCACACGATATACGTATGTCCATAATCACATCTCAGGTCATAATAATTGTTTATAATTAATTTCGAGCATCCTCAATTAATCTCATATTCACCAAAATCTCATTTCAACTTTTCGTAACATTGACAGCAACACACGAGGCATGAATACCTCATAATCTTTTACCCGAATTAACGAGTCACATTTAACGCCACCTGGGCACCCACCTTATAGGCTAAAATTCAATGTTTATAGCACGAATATGGCTAAATATGCATAGAAAAATATACCAAAATTGTCAAATAAGCCTAACAGGAATTTCTCCATATTAATACTATAGTACAAATTTAATTTCATAAAAGGTAGAATTTAAACTCATAAAATTTTTACCACAAGGACCTCGTCCTTATATCACTTCCACCACGGTTCGTAGCCTAGTTTAAATATTTTACATCATATAAAAAAATGCAAGGATCTCGTCATCAACTTCGAATCACAAGTATTTTGCACATTGTGCCAACTGAAATTTTCAATTTCCTTTCTTTATTCTTTTCAATAAATTCCGTAAATAATTTTCACAACATATAATGAACCCTCATACCAATAGGGTATAAAAATCATAAAATTAAAATAAATTATTCCGAAATCACATCAAAACCCACTATAGTAAATAATAAAAATTACTTTTGGACTTATAGCCCTCAATGGTGTACAAAAATAAAAATGATAGACACGGGCTATCATCATCAAATTTCGCAACAGGGATAACATATAAGTGGGTCACAAAGTTATGAAGTTCACCCATAAGCAGAGCATAATAGGAGGACTCACCTCAATATTCAGAACCGAATCAAATTAAGGGAAAATACCATTTTATAACAAATCAGGATCATACCGTAACGACATCATCTGGTGTAGTGGCCCCCGCCATACCATAGAAAATATATCAACGGACTGGGCCTCCTCCTCTAGGGCGCCCTCTACTCGCCTGTCCTCCACCCCCAACTGGTTGTGCACGTGGGATAGTAATTGCATTGGAGCCCATAGCCTGAGTGTTTTGATGAAATCCACCTCTCCCAAGTCTGGGATAATCTCTCATGATATGCTTAGTATCACCACACTCATAACAACCCCTTTAAGGTCGCGGCTGCTCGTACTGAGTCTGTGTCGGATAACTGAAATAACTACTGTAAGGATCCCGTATCGGTGGTGCACTACAAGAACTTACTGGAGAACCCTTAGTAATCTGATGTGCGGAGTGAGCTGACCGACTGCTCGAGCCTCCGCCATAATGGGCCATAGCTGAGGAGTAAAATCCACTGAACCCTCTAGAGCTTCGAGACCTTCTCGATCCATGCATATTTTAAGATCATAATCGATCCTCTCGATGAATCTGCGGACTTGCTCTCTAACTGTAGGAACCAAGATAGGTACATGACGGGCTAATTCACTGAACCTGATAGCATATTCTAACACTGTCATAGTGCCCTGATGCAACCGTTCAAACTCTGTGCGCCACGCATCCCAGAGATTCTGGGGAACAAACTCTTTCAAAAATATTTCCGAAAATTGAGCCCAAGTTGGTGGTGTTGCATCAGCTGGTCTACCTTCTTCATAAACTTGCCACCACTTATACGCTGCGCCTAACAACTGAAATATAGTAAAGGCAACTCCGCTCACTTCCACAATACCCAAGGTGCGGAGAATACAGTGACACTTTTCTAGAAATCCTTGGGCATCCTCTGAAGTTGTGCCACTAAAAGTAGGTGGACTATACCTCTTAAACCTCTCAAGTCTCTTTTGTTCTACTTTTGATGCCCCTGGCATGACCTCAGGCTGAACCGGAATAACAAGTTATACTGGTACTACACCCGAAACTTGACCAATATGAATTCGCTGCTCTGGAGTACGAGCGGTAGGAGTCTGAGTTACTCCCCCAATCTGTGCAATATTTGGTGCAATAGAGATCAATCCCGCCTGAGTTAATGTACCAAACATATTCAAAAACTGTGCTAAAGTCTCCTGAAGTCCAGGGGTAACAACAGGTACTTCCGGTAACTATTCCCCAACTGGAGCTACTGGCGGCTCCTCACCTGCTGCTGTGACATGTGCTCTAGTTGCAGCATGTGCCCTTACTCGGCCTCTACCTCGACCCCAGCCTCTCGCAACCCTAGCAGTATGTACGGGTGCCTGCTCAGCTGACCCGGTAGTACGTGTCCTCACCATCTGTGAGAGAATAGAGATGCAAAGGCTCAAATTCCAAATTCAACAAATTCCGCATGACAAGAATGAAAGATGTGGAAATTTTCTAACAGTTTAATAGCCTCTCGAAGATAAGTACAGATGTCTCCGTACCGATCTGCAAGACTCTACTAGACTCGTTCGTGACTCGTAGAACCTATGAACCTAGAGCTCTGATACCAACTTTTCATGACCCAAAAATCCCACTACAGGCGTCGTGATGGCACTTAGTGTCTAAGACTAGGTAAGCAAATTACAATTACATTTCAAGCCATTTTATTCAATACAAGTGTCAACACTAACAACGAAAATATTCAACAAACAACCTCCCAAGACTGGTAATACTGAGTCACGAGCTCTAACTGAATACATGAAATAATCTCAAGGATCGAATACTCAATACTGTTTGAATAATAATTAACAGTACAATAAAATGAAAAGACTCCAAGGAACTGCGACGACCAAGCAGCTCTACCTTGAATCCTTGCGATCACACTTTAACTCTGTCCAAGTCCGATAGTTCCAATACTTGGCACTGCACAAAAATGTACAAAAGTGTAGTATACTTACACCACGGTCGATACCCAGTAAGTATCAAGACTAACCTCAGTGGAGTAGAGACGAGGTACTGTCGAGACACATACTAGTCTAATAACTTGTGCAATTTAGTATACAAAAATAATAGGAAACAAATAACAATAAGGACAACACAAATCAACCAGTGATATGCACAGCAGGGCAATAAGAACACCATTAATATTGCTCAACAAATAATAAATGCAAGTACACCCAATTAAATCAAGTCTTTCAAATATAAATCTTTCGTCTGTATGCTTCTCAAATAATACTCTTCCAAATATAATTTCCTCAAATAAATATCTTTCAAATATAATTTTTTTAATAAATCTCTTTCAAATATAAATTTCTCAAATAAGTATCTTTCAAATATAATTCTTTCAATAAATCTCTTCTAAATATAATTTCCTCAAATAAATATCTTTCAAATATAATTTTTTTAATAAATCTCTTTCAAATATAAATTTCTCAAATAAGTATCTTTCAAATATAATTCTTTCAATAAATCTCTTCTAAATATAATTTCCTCAAATAAATATCTTTCAAATACAATTCTTTTAAATAATACTTTTTGAATAAAAATCCTTCGAAATAAATATTTTGAATATAATTCTTTCAATTAAAATTCACCATGTGACACCCCGTTTCATAATCATAAAAATACGGGTCTCAGCCCTTTTTTCATATTTTTCGTAAATACGGGTCTCAGCCCACTTTCATATTTTTTACCGCACTTCGTGACCATAATTAAATCATCATATTTCCCCAACACCTCGTGCGCACTTTTCATATCACAGCTTCACGGACAGTTCATTGCCCGATGGCCACTACCAATTCCAAAGATATAACAAGTCAATTAATTTCATAATAAATAGCCGAAGGCTCCACACGATATGTATAAGACCTCAAAAACAATCGACAGACATAGAAATTACTCAGCATAGGGCAACACCTTCATTAATCCAAATTCTCAATAATTATATAAACACCTCTTCTTAAGCTCATTTAATTAATTATTTGCAGAGGAAAAATTCATAATAAAATTAAATTCCAAGAATATCAAACCATCAAACTCACAGAATTCACATAAATACATAGGTAACATTCACATTAAATCATCATATAAAAACAAATTCAATAAATGCGAATTGAGGCATGGCAAACAAATGGTTAAATAAATGCCAACAATTATCCAATTTTACTACATAATATTCCCAAGACTTTAACTCAATAAATTTTGCACATATAGTCCGAGTATGTACTCGTCACCTCGTGTACACGGCTTTTTTTCATTTCACAAATGGCACATAAGACTCGATGCCTAAGGGGTAATTCCCCCACTCAAGGTTAGGCAAGACACTTACCTTTTTTGAAGTTATGCTGATATTCCAAAATTACCTTCTTGCTTGAATTGACCTCCGGACAACTCAAATATATCCAAATTAATTGTATAACTTCATTAAAATTCATCGGAAATAATTCCGGATAATAATATGTCGACTTAAAAATTTATTCCAAAAAGTCAACAAAAGTCAGTGCGGGGCCCGCCCCTCGGAACCCGGCATAATTTTCATGAAATCCAAACACCCATTCCGATACAAGTTCAACCATGCCAATTTTATCAAATTCCGATAACAACTCGACCTCCAAATCTTAAAGATTTTGTTTTTGGAAGATTTTGCAAAAATCTTGATTTCTTCCATTTAATTCTGAATTAAACTATGAATATAACCATGGATTTATAAAATATAAACACCTTCGGGTATTGGACACTTACTTGAGTTGAAATCGTGAAGAAATCCTCAAAATCGCTCAAGAACCGAGCTCCAATAATTCCAAAACAAAATGGCAAAGTGACTGATTTTTGGTCCTTATGTTTCTGCCCAATTCCGCTTCTGCGAGCACTGTTCACGCTTCTGCGAGCACTGTTCACGCTTTTGTGCTGCCTCCGCTTCTGCAGGCACTGTTCACGCTTCTGCGGGCACTGTTCACGCTTCTATGAAAAAAACCAGCAAGCTGCCAGCTTCGCTTCTGCGTTCTTACTTGCGCTTCTACGATTGCGCAGGTGCACAAAAATGTCTGCTTCTGCGAGTTCAAGCCAGCCTCTGTCCAGATCCCTTTCCAGTTGCTTCTGCGACAATTTCCTCACTTCTGCGAGGTCATTTCTGCGATGAAACTTCCGCAGAAGCGAAAGCATCAGCTACTGCCCAGAAATTCCAGCAGCTTTTCTTCAAGTCCGAATTGATCCGTTAACCTTCCAAAATTCACCTGAGGCCCTCGTAATCTCAACCAAATATACCAACACATCCCAAAATACAATACGAACTTAGTCGAGGCTTCAAACCATGTCAAACAATGCCGAAATTATGAATCGTGCATCGAATCAAATTATGAGTTTTCAAATCTTCCAACTTCTATATTTTGCGCCGAAATGCATCAAATCAATCTGGAATGACTTCAAAAATGACGAAAATCTTCCGGAATAGAAATCTGACTTCGTTATCAAAAATTCAACCTTCACTCGGACTTTCCAAAAATTTTCCATTTTCCAACTTTCGCCAAAATGCGTTGAATTGTCGTACGGACTTCCAAATCCAAATACGAACATACGCCTAAGTATGAAATTACCATACGAAGCTACTGACATCATAAAAATTCCATTCTGGGGTCGTTTGCTCAAAAGTCAACTCTCCGGTCAACTCTTTCAATTTAAGCTTCTTAATAGGAATTGTTTTTTCAATTTAATTCTAAATCTTCCGAAAATCAAACTCGACCACACCCGCGGGTCATAATACATATTACGAAGTTTCTCGAGACCTTAAGTCACTGAACGAGGCGTTAATTCTTAAAATAACAAGTCGGGTCGTACACCTTCAAAATTTATTGATTGACAATTTTAATTTGAACACCAATTGTGCAACATGAAATGAAATTGCTAAATTAAAATGATTGAAACCCATTGATGAATTCTATTAAAACTCTATACAACAAGAAAGCATAAAAAACAGAGAACATCAAATGAAGAAATATTAGGGAAAAAATTAGAGAAGGAGAGTAGAGAGAGAGAGAGAGAGAGAGAGAGAGAGAGAGAGAGAGAGAGAGAGAGAGAGAAAGAGACGGAGAGAGAGAGATCAGGGATGGGAAATAACTGATTCCCCAATCAATTCCTAATATAAAGGGATACTCATTAATACTAATTTATATATAATTGGTAAATTGCATATGCCCATATAATTAAGTTAAAACTTAATTAGGGAGGGTAATAAAGTTTCATATGTAGTATAGGAAGGTAAATTTTTTTTCATTCCTATACTATATTTCAAACTTATTTATCCGATTTGTTAAACATTTGTTATTTACTAGCTGTAACTGATACTTCTTTACAATTTAAATAAGAAGTCTCCTTCCAGTTTTACATTTCCTTTTTAAAAGCGAGATTCGCACCTCCCCTATTTTGTATGATATTCTCTTCCAATTTTACATTTTCTTCAGTTACAAAAAGTTACGTATACAATCCACCTACAACTCTATATAATATTCTCTCCCAAAATCCATCCCCTGTTCCAAGCATCGCAACAATAACATGAATCAAAAATCACACCAATTTCAATCACAAATACATCCTATGTTCCCATCTCTACAAGTAAACTCATCAATGTATTGACAAGTTGTTAAACGTTCAAAGAATCACAAATAATTTCAGATCTCCAATGAAATCAATTTCTTTAAAATGCGACAATGGTGCTTTCAATGCTGGAAATCGAATTTTCTCCACCCCAGACCCTTCAGTTTTGGTTAATATCTCAGTACAAATAATAGCATGTTTGGCCAAACTTCTAAAATCTGCTTATTTTGAAAAGTATTTTTTGCAAAAGTGATTTTCAAAAATGTACTTTTGGTGAGAATCAGTTTATTTTTAGCTAATTAATTTGAAAATCACTTTTGAGCAGTAATTAGTGTTTGGCCAAGCTTTTGAAAACTGCTTGTTAGTATATTTTTCTCAAAAGTGCTTTTGGAGAGAAGCTACATTTTTCTGCTTCTCCTCAAAAGCAATTTTTTCCTTCTAAAAGCTTGGCCAAACACCTCAATGTTTTGCCAAAAAAGCACTTTTGACCCAAAATAAAGCTTGGCCAAACAGGCTGTAAGTCGATTTGGAAT
Organism: Nicotiana otophora; assembly: GCA_000715115.1. NCBI lineage: Eukaryota > Viridiplantae > Streptophyta > Magnoliopsida > Solanales > Solanaceae > Nicotiana > Nicotiana otophora. The sequence continues at coordinate 106,865 of AWOL01S0024222.1, forward strand.
TCATTCTCTGGTTTCCTTCTTTAGCAAATCGAGCAAGAAAAAGAAGAATGTATTGTACAATAACATACAAATCAAATACAAATTTCATAAAAAATGATACAAATTTGGTACATGTACAATAACATACTCATTTCGTACAAAATTGATACATTTATAGCAGCATACAATGTTAAATATAAACTTCATATAATTTATCTACAACTTTCATACATCATTCTTTACAAGTTTAATACAACTACGACAACATACGACGTAAATACATTTTTCATACAAATATAATATAACGACCCGACCGGTCGTCTTAAGTTCTAGCATTTGGTTCTATGATATGAGACTTCGAGTGGCTTCATATGGTGTTTATGACTTGGGTGCGTGGTTGATTTAATTTTCGAATGGTTCGGGAAGGACTTGATAGAGTGATTCTCAAGTTGGAAGCTTTAAGTTGAAAGAGTTAATCAAGGTTTGACTTTTGAGTAAACGACCCTGGATTAGTGATTTATAATTCCAATAGGTTCGTATGGAAATTTTGGACTATGTTCGGATTTGAATTTGGATGTTCCTAGAAGGTTTTGGCTTTGTTTGTCGAAAGTTGGCAATTGGAGGAATTGGAGAGTTCATAGGTTTGACCGGGAGTTGACTTTGATGTTATCTGTAATGACCTGACCAGTTGTTTTACTTTCTAGATCCCCGTTCCCCTAATTAAGACTCGTCGTATGTGCTTTTACTATTTTATGACTTGCGGGGATGGCTGGTTCGGGTTTGGAAGGGTTCGGGCTGAAATCGGAACACTTAGTTCCTTAATAGTGGTCTAAGATGGCCAAGTTTAACTTAAGTCAATATTTTGAGTAAACGACCTCGGAACCGGGATTTGATAGTTCTAGTCGTATAATGATTTTGGATTTGGGCGTTTGTTCAGATCGAGTTTCGGGTGATCCTGGAGCGTTTCAGCGCTTAATGTTGAAGGTTGGCGCATTGAAGGTTTTCAAGTTCTTTAAATTTGGTTTGAAGAGAACTTTAGTGTTATCGAGGTCCGTTTGGGATTCCGAGCAAAGGAATAGGTCTGTATGGTGATTTATGACTTGTACACAAAATTTGGCATCATTCCGAGTTGTCTAAGTATGATTCGACGCATTGGAAGCTAGTTGAACAAGTTTGAAGTTCATAAGTTGATCAATTTGGTTCCGGGGTGAGATTCCTAGTTTTGATGTTATTTTACGTATTCTGAGGGTTCAAGCAGGTCTGTATTATATTTATGGACTTGTGCACTTGGACGGGGTCCCTGGTGGCTCGGGTGAGTTTCAGACCACCTAGAGTTAAGTTCAAATTTCTGCTATCTATTGTTCTGGTTTCCTTCTTCGCAAACGCGGAGAAGGCCTCACGTTTGCGATGAAGGAATTTGGCTGGGGAGACTTTGTTCTTCGCGTTCGCGAAAAAGAGCTCGAGATCACGATTCTCTGGGCCACTGGCCATCACGTTCGCGGTCACGCGTTGGCGTAGGGTAAGGCGAGATGGAGGAGGGGCAGGCTGTTGGTCTTCGCGTTCACGAAGAGCCCCTCGCGTTTGCGTAGGGCAAGTCAGGTCAGTCTTCGCGTTCACGAAGTGAGTTTTTCCAGAGCTTGGCCGTTTTGCCTTCGCGATCGCGAGCTTATTTTCACCATCGCGAAGAAGGAACGCCTAGGCAGTGACTTTATTAAAAACGGGACATTGGCTTATTTTGTTCATTTTTCTCAACTTATGGCCGATTTTAAAGCTATTTGGAGAGGGTTTTTCATCTAGCATATTGAGGTAAGTAATCTCTACATAATGTGAGTTTAATACATAGATTATGGGTAGATTTAAACATGTAAAATGTAGAAATTTTAGGATATTTTTGAAAAACTTTGGTTTTGGTTAAAATGAGATTAGATCACGAAAATGATTGTGGAATTGAGTAGAAATTATATATTTGTGCTCCTAAGGTTATGGGTAACATTTATTTACGAAATATTTTGGAATTCGGGCACGTGAATCCGAGAGCGAATTTTAGGAATCTTTCAAATTGGGTTGGGAAATCACTCTAATAGTTAAAGTATGAACTTTTGAGCATATATAGATTAGTCTGTACAACCTTTGGCTAGTTTCGGATTGCTCGACACCGACTTGAGGCTTTTAGTGTGATTTGTGTACCGGGAAGTGAACTTGAAAATGAGGTAAGTCTCTTGCCTATCCTCGTAAGAGGGAATTATCCCCGTAGGTTTTTATATAGTTATTTGCTAATAATTGTGGTGCTACGTATGTATGATGTGACAAGAGTCCGTACGTAGCTAAAATCATGCTTATGTCCAGGTAGACTTAAGACTTTACCATGCATTACTTGTATTATTTGCACCCAACTTGTTAGTTTAATTACTTGTATTTATAATTAAAATTGGATAAAGGATTTTAAGAGACTGAGCTACATTACCTTGAATTTTGGCGGAATACTTGATTGTTAACGGAAATTATGCCTTCGTTGAGTACTATTCCTTTGTAGTAGTCGTTGCTCGGAGTTTGTAGAGTTTTTCTCTATTCCTGTGGATCGAGCCGAACGCCTCAGCAGTATATTAGATGCATCTATGATTCACGGAGGTCGACGCTCGGCAATGTACATACTATTCTAGATTGGACCATATGACCTCGGCATAAATCGTGCGTGATATTGCTCGTAGTCTGATTATGCTTGATATTCTTTCTTGATTTGGGACTTGAGAAATTACTTGGTGGCTCTTATGTGTTAAAGACTTGGCATGTGATAGTTGGAGATTTTAAATTGATATCATGTTTAATAGTTGGAGATTTTAAATTGATATCATGTTTAAGAATCATTATTTACTGTTTCTTATTTCACTGTTATTGTTTTATTTCATGCCTATTTATGATTCTTATACTTTATTTATTGAAATCTAATAAGTGTCTATATCGACCCCTCGTCACTGCTTCTTCGAGGTTAGACAAGATACTTATTGGGTACATGTTGTTTATGTACTCACGCTACACTTTTGCTCTAATCGTGTAGGATCTGAGGCAGGTGCATCTGGTGGCCAGTCAGGCGTGTATCCCCGCTACCCGGAGACTTCGTGATGAGCTGCTTCCCACACACCATTCTGCAGCACCTGAAATCTCCTCCTTGTTGTATTTACTTTTCTGTCTATTTTACATCAGATAGTAGTATATGAGGTTTTGTATATTCTATTAGTTGTTTCGTGCACTTGTGACACTGGGTTTTGGAAAATTTCAGTAGATATTCATGGTTTTTATTTATTAATTTCACTACTTCACTCTTATGTTTAATTTTATGCTTTATATTACTACGATCACTTACTCTTTGTTTCTTTAATAAATAAAATCAATGACTTTAAATATATTAAAATGAACAATTGGATAGTTCACCATTGACTTGCCTAGCTGCGACGTTGGGTGCCATCACGGCCTATAGTGGGAATTCGGTCGTGACAACTTGGTATTAGAACACTAGGTTCACATAGGTCTCACAAGTTATGAGCGTACCTAATAGAGTCTTTCGGATCTGTGCGGAGACATCCGTACTTATCTTCGAGAGACTATAGGGTATTAGGAAACTTTTCTTTCTTTATCTCCTTCGTGCAGTCGATGTTATGCTAATATATTTCTCTTATTCTCTAATAGATGGTGAGAACGCGCGCGACAAATGTACCCGGTGGTGGAGGAGTTGCTGCCTCTGTTGCTAGAGTCTGAGGCAGAGGCCGAGGGAGGGCTCCAGCTCCTACTAGAGGATGAGGGAGCCCTAGAGTTGCTCCCGTTGTACCACCAGCGGAACCAGTGGAGGATCGTGTCATCGAAGAGAAGGATGAGGCGCCTGCAGCTGAGTCGGTCCCAGCAAATTTCATGTCTGCATCTGGATTTCAGGAGGTCATGGGCCGTATGCTGCGGTTCATGTACTCTATGACACATGCTGGTTTATTTCCAGCGGACCCAACCACATCTCAGGTGGGAGGGGGAGCACAGATCCCTATCGCTCAGGCTCCAGGGCATGCTTCTGCCATATATCAGACCCAGGTGCACTACCTGCGGGCAGAGCTTAGCTAGTTGCAGCGGCTATACCAGAGCCTAAACCAGCCGAGCCACAAAGGTTGTTGGTTAGATGGACCAGGCTACGTCCTCCTACCTATGGAGGTGAGAGAAATGAGGACCCCCAGGACTTTATTGATCGTTGCAGAGACAGACTGCACAACATGAGAGTATTGGAATCCTACGGGGCGGACTTTACCACATTTCAGTTGGAGGGCAGGGCCCGTAAATGGTGACAGTCCTATCTTCTTAGCAGACTAGCAGGTTTGCCTCCCTTGACTTGGGACCAGTTCACACGTCTCTTTCTGAAAAGATATATTCCACCATCTCAGAAGGAAGAGCTACGGGGTCAGTTCGAGCGGCTCCAGCAGGGTCAGATGTCAGTGACCGATTATGAGGCGAGATTCTCTGAGTTTTCTCTCAATGCACTTATGATACTCCCCACTGATGCATAGAGAGTGCGTAGGTTTATTACGGGCTTGCACTATGGTATTCGGGTTACTATGGCCTGATAGATTGAGATGGGGACTCCTTACGAGTAGGTGGTAGAGATAGCTCGGAGGATCGAGGGTATCCGTCAGCAGGGCCGAGAGCATGCACCGAGGGACAAGCGGCCTCTATATTCAGGAGGGTTTAGTGGTGCTCCGTCTAGGGGTAGAGGTCAGTTTGTGAGGGGCCAGTCTAGCAGGCCCACGTATTTAGCACTACCGCCTTCTCGGGGTGCTCTAGTGCGGCCCTATTTTAGTGCCATTCTAGAGAGCTTCTACCATCTACCGGCTATTCAGGGTTCATCTAGTAGGTATTCATGTCCCCAGGGGGTCAGACCCAGGGTCAGTCATCTTTTGCACCGAGAGGTTGCTATGAGTGCGAGGAGATTGGTCATATAAGGATATTTTGCCCTAGACTTTGGGGCAAAGTAGTACAGCAGGGCCATCAGCCTATGATCACCGCAGTAGTTGCTGCACTAGCCGTCCGGCTGACCAGAGGCGGAGGGAAGGTGGGTAGGGGTCGCCTTGGAGGTGGAGGCTAGTAAGGTGGCGCTCCAGATAGGTTCTATACTTTTCCAGCCAGACCAGATGCAGTAGCCACAGATGTCGTGATCACATGCATTATTTCTGTCTGCGGTAGGGATGCTTCGGTACTAATTAATCCAGGGTCTATATATTCATGTGTTTCTTCTCTATTTTCTTATTATCTAAATGTCTCTCGTGAGTCCTTGGGTGCTCTTATATATGTGTCCGTGCTAGTTAGTGATTCTGTTGTTGTGGATCGGGTTTACCGGTCCTGTATTGTGACTTTCTGTGGTTATGAGACCATAGAGGATCTTCTGTTGCTCGACATGACTGACTTTGAGGTCCTCCTGGGTATAGACTAGTTGTCTTTATACCATGCCATTCTAGATTGCTATGCCAAGACTATTACCTTGGCTATGCTAGAGTTTCCTAGATTGGAGTGTAAGGGTTCATCTATCAGTACATCTAGCTGGGTTATCTCTTTCTTGAAGGCTCAACATATGGTCGAGAAGGGTTGTTTGGCTTATCTGGCTTATGTTCGGGATACTGATTCATATACTCTCATGGTTGATTCAGTGCCCGTGGTGTGGGAGTTCTTCGATGTGTTTCCTTCTGATCTACTAGGCATGCCACTAGATCGTGATATCGATTTCAGTATTGATTTGGCGCCAGGTACCTAGTCTATCTCTAGTTCACCGTACTGCATGGGTCCGAAAGAGTTGAAATAGTTGAAGGAACAACTTGAGGAGTTGCTCACGAAGGGGTTTGTCAGGCTGAGTGTGTCACCTTGGAGTGCACCGGTATTATTTGTGAAAAAGAAGGATGGGAGTATGCGGATGTTCATTGATTACCGCCTATTGAACAAAGTTATCATTAAGAACAAGTAACCATTACCGCAAATTGATGATTTAATTGACCAGTTGCAGGGTGCCAAGGTATTCTTTAAGATCAACTTGAGGTTTGGTATCATCAGCTGAAGATTTGTGCTTCGGATGTTCCGAAGTCGGCTTTCCGGGCTAGGTATAGGCACTATAAGTTTCTAGTGATGTCCTTCGGCTTGACTAACGCTCTGGCAGCGTTTATTGATTTGATGAACCGAGTGTTCAAGCCAAATCTTGACTCATTTGTCATTGTCTTCATTGATGACATATTGATATACTCGTGTAGTATGGAGGAGCACGAGAAGCATTTGAGAGTTGTGCTTCAGACCTTGCGGGAACATAAGCTATATGCTAAGTTCTCCAAGTGCGAGTTATGGTTAGATTCAGTGGCATTCTTGGGACATGTTGTATCAGGTGAGGGTATTAAGGTAGATCCTAAAAAGATCGAGGCAGTCCAGAGCTGGCCTCATCCTACCACAAAGACCGAGATCAGGAGCTTCTTGGGGTTGGCAGGTTATTATCGTCAGTTTGTGAAGGGCTTCTCATCTATTGCGGCACCTTTGACTAGATTGAACCAGAAAGATGCTCCATTCATATGGTTCGATGATTGCGAGGTGAGCTTTCAGAAGTTCAAGACCGTATTGACTACAACACTGGTGTTAGTGTTGCCTTCTGATTCAGAGATATATACTATGTATTGCGATGCTTCATGCGTTGACCTGGACTGTGTATTGATGCAGGAGGGGCGAGTTCTTGCATATGCTGCACGTCAGCTGAAGCCCTACGAGAAGAATTACCTCGTACATAATTTGGAGTTGGCCGTGATAGTTCATGCTCTCAAGATCTGGAGGCATTATCTTTATGGGGTGTCCTACGAGGTTTACACCGATCATCGTAGCTTGCAGCATTTGTTTAAGCAGAAGAATCTGAATTTGAGGCAGTGTATATGGCTTGAGTTACTGAAGGACAATGATATTACCATCCTTTACCATCCAGGCAAGGAGAATGTGGTTGCAGATGCCTTGAGCAGAAAGGCCGAGAGTATGGGTAGTTTGGCATTCATTTCAGCAGAGGAGAGGCCATTGGATTTAGATATTCAGTCCTTGGCTAACAGACTTGTGAGGTTGGATATTTCAGAGCCCAGCCGAGTTCTTGCTTGGGTTGTGGCCCAGTCTTCATTATTTGAGCGGATCAAGGCTCGTCAGTATGATGATCCACACTTGCTGGTTCTTAGAGAGACGATACTACAGGGTGGTGCCAAGGAAGTTACTATCAGTGAGGTTGGTGTTCTGCGACTCCAAGGTCGCCTATGTGTTCCTAATGTTGATGGCTTGAGGGAGAAGATTCTAGAAGATGCACACAGTTCTCAATATTCTATTCATCCAGGTGCTACGAAGATGTATCGTGACCTGAGGCAGCATTATTGGTGGTGGTTGATGAAGAAGGACACAATTGAGTATGTAGCGAGATGTCTAAATTTCCAACAGGTTAAGTATGAGCACCAGAGGCCAGGTGGCTTACTCCACCTGATGGTTATATCGGAGTAGAAGTGGGAGCGCATCACTATGGACTTCGTAGTTGGGTTGCCGCGGATGTTGAGGAAGTTTGATGCCATTTGGGTCATTGTCGACAGGCTGACCAAGTCGGCACACTTTATTCCGATTGTGACGATTTACTCTTCAGAGAGATTGACCCAGATTTACATTCAGAAGATTGTCCTGTTGCATGTTGTGCCTGTTTCCATCATTTCAGATAGAGGCCTCAGTTGATTTTACATTTTTGGAGAGCAGTACAGATCAAGTTGGGTACCCGAGTAGAGCTCAGCACAACCTTTCATCTGCAGATCGACGGACAATCGGAGCGGACAATTCAGACTCTGGAGGATATGCTTAGAACATGTGTGATTGACTTCAGAGGGCAGTGGGATCGATTCTTGCCTTTGGTCATGCTTGTTTATAACAACAGTTATCAGTCCAATATCGAGATGGCTCCATTTGAGGCTTTATATGGTCGGTGAGGTCGTTCGCCCATCGGATGGTTTGAGCCCGGCGAGGCTAGATTATTTGGCACTGATTTAGTGAAGGATGCCTTAGAGAAGGTAAAGTTGATTCAGGAGTGACTTCGTATAGCACAATCCAGACAGAAGAGTTACGCAGATCAGAAGGCGCGTGATTTATCATTTATAATGGGCGAGAAGGTTCTCTTGAAAGTCTCGCCGATGAAGGGTATCATGAGGTTCAGAATGAAGGGCAAGTTGAGTCCGAGGTTTATTGGCGTATTTGAGGTATTGAGGTGAGTTGGGGAGGTTGCTTATGAGATTGCTTTGCCTTGTAGTCTATCAGGAGTTCATCCGGTCTTCCATGTGTCTATGCTCCGGAAGTACCATGCTGACAGGTCACATTTGTTAGATTACATCATAGTTCAGCTAGATGAGAGTTTAGGTTATGAGGAGGATCCGGTTGCCATTGTTGACAAGCAAGTTCGGCAGTTGAGGTCTAAGAAGATTTCTACGATAAAGGTCCAGTGGAGGGGTCAACCAGTTGAGAGGGAGACTTGGGAGGCCGAGGAGGACAAGCAGAGCAAATATCAACACTTATTCAGCACTCCAGGTATGATTCTGGACCCGTTCGAGGACAAACGTTTGTTTAAGAGGTAGAGAATGTAACGACCCCACCAGTTGTTTTGCTTTCTTGATCCCCGTTCCCCTAATTAAGACTCCCGTATGTAATGTTACTGTTTTATGACTTACGGGGATGGTTGGTTCAGGTTTGGAAGGGTTCAGGTTGAAATAAGAATACTTAGTTCCTTAATAGTGGCCTAAGATGGGCAAGTTTGACTTGAGTCAACATTTTGAGTAAACGACCTCAGAATCGTGATTTAATGGTTCCAATAGTTTCATATGATGATTTTGGACTTGGGCGCGTGTTCGGATCGACTTTTGAGCGATCCATGAGGGTTTCAGCGCTTAATGTTGAAGGTTGGCTCATTGAAGGTTTTCAAGTTCTTTAAATTTGGTGTGAAGTAGACTTTGGTGTTATCGAGGTCCGTTCAGGATTTCGAGCATGAGAATAGGTCCATATGGTGATTTATGACTTGTATACAAAATTTGGCGTCAGTTGGAGTTTTCTAAGTATGATTCTACATGTTCGGAGCTAGTTGAAGAAGTTTGAAGTTCATAAGTTGATCAATTTGGTTTTGGGGTGCAATTCTTAGTTTCGATGTTTTTTTTACGTGTTTTGAGGTTTCGAGCAGGTCTGTATGTTATTTACGGACTTGTTGGTGCAGTTGGACAGGGTCCCGGGTGACTCGGGTGAATTTCGGATCACCCGAAGTTAAGTTCAGATTTTTGCTATCTGCTGTTCTGGTTTCCTTCTTCGTGAGCACGAAGAAGGCCTCGTGTTCGCGATGAAGGAATTGGGCTGGGGAGATTTCGTTCTTCGCGTTCACGAAAAGGAGCTCGCCATCACGTTGCTCTGGGCCACTAGCCATCACGCTCGCGTGAGAGAGTTCGTGTTCGCGTAGGGTAAGGCGAGTTGAGGGAGGGGCAAGCTGTTGGTTTTCGCGTTCGTGAAGATCCCCTCGCATTCGCGTAGGGTAAGTCAGGTCAGCCTTCGCGTTCGGCAAGTGCATTTTTCCAGAGCTTGGCCATTTTGCCTTCGCGATTGCGAGGCTATTGTCGTGATCGCGAAAAAGGAACTCATGGGCAGTGACTTGATTAAAAACAAGACTTTGGCTTATTTTATTCATTTCTCTCAACTTATGGCCGATTTTAGAACTCTTTGGAGAGGGTTTTTCATCTAGCACATTGAGGTAAGTAATCTCTACATAATGTGAGTTTAATACAAAGATTATGGGTAGATTTTAACATGTAAAATGTGGTTAGAATTTTGTTGAAAAACCTAGGTTTTGTTAAAATGGGATTAGGCCCCAAAAATAATTACTGAATTGAGTAGAAATCATATATTTGTGTTCGTGAGGTTATGGGTTACATTTATTTACGAAAATTTTCGGAATTCGGGCACATGGGGGGGGGGGGGGG